>JAVQJD010063409.1:0-40568 GCA_036023655.1 Nannoperca australis | reverse complement strand
AACATGTACAAGATGGTCACAGAGTCACGGGGTGGTTGATCGTACAATAATTTATTTGACATACAGAAACAGAAACCACAAACATGAAGTGGGGGGAGGATGGGACGGGTAGACTCTGCCAAAAGAAAGTTAATTGAACACAAAACAGGCTAGGCTGAGGTCTACACCCACAGCCTAGCTTTCAAACTGTCAAAACTTTACATGGGTGGCAGCAGTCTTCTGGCTGGTGTTTCTAACAGGGAAGTACTGCGTGATGGAAATGCACAGGGTACCCCCGACTTCTCTAGTCCACCGATCCTCCCACCACTTACCTCTAACACGAGTGCACTCGGCTGCACGGGCCACTTTCCTTCGGCAGCCTCGTAACACAGACTCGGTTGCGGAGGCCACTTTCCTTCCGCAACTTTGTCTTTGTCTAAAAGCAAAAGGGGTTAACACACTAAACAACATAAACAAACACAAACACAAACAGAGTGCACTCGGTTGCACGGGACACTTTCCCGTTGCAACTCCGTAACACAGTCAACTAAAATCACATTTTAGTTCTTGCGGTTGGAACTCTGGTGTCTCCTCTCAAGCCTCTCTTCTGTTCGCCTCTGCCGAGTCCTTCTTCACAGGCTCCTGGGCGTCGGCCACCAGCTGTACTCCGATTGAGCCGATGAGTGGCCTCATCCACTCACCCAGGTGTATGGCATCGCCATGATTGTGCCCTGGATTTAGGACAGAGGGAGAAAAACAGACAGGAGACAAGAAACATACGTGCCGACCATGTCGTGGCACGTAACAGTCCTATTTGCTTACAATTACATTGTAATGTGTTATAGGGTCTAATAAAAAGAAACTGATTTTCTAGTTAGCACGCACAACAGACACAGTAATGGGACTGAAATTGAAAAATCAGTTGCACGCCATCGAGTATTTTCATTTGTACAAAGTAGGCAATTTGTGGGGGGATTTCTGGATCCCAAACCATTTAAACCATTTCACCAGTGTATTGTACAAATTACTTGATGTCCCCAGATACTTTGATTGCAAAAACTAATAATTTCTTGTGGTGACAGTGAGCTCCCGGCCTGTGTTGCATGTAGTCTCCAACATAAAAAATGCTGAAAACATGTCTCACTTGTCGGCTTGACAGCCTTGTCGTCGTCCTCAGCCACAGTATCTTCACCTGACCACTTCACCGTGGGGAATCCCCTTCACCATCTTACACGATGTTCAAATACTCACCATTTAAGGACATTTGGTAAAGGCTGACCCTTGTAGGGCTGAGGAGCAGGTGAACAACTGTGGACACTTAAGGGTTGATTTGTATTAATGCATTTTGATCTTTAATCATTATCCCTGCACAATGTGTGATGGGACACCAAGTGATTTATAAGCAGCATTGAAAGAAGTATTCAGATCCTTTACTTAAGTAAAAGTGAAATGCAAAAAATCTTACAGTATCATCAGCAAAATGTACTTAAAGTATTTGCTCTGCAGAACAAATGGCCTCTGTGAGTGATATTATTGTACATACATGGTTAGATGTTAATACTGATAAATCAATGCATTAGTAGCATTTTATTGCTACAGCTGGTCAATACATCTGGGGAATTGTGGGATGATTAATGAGGTAGGACGAAGTTCTGATACACAAATTGTTATTTCTTGGACATTTCTCTATATTTCTCTGTTGCTGTTTTTTGCAAAACATTAGATCATTTGACCTCATTGGTCCTTGAACACTTCTTTAAATGAAACCATCTGAGAGGTTTAGAGGGGAAGGGTCTCTTTGGTGGAACTGCTAACATCTTGAAACGTGACAAGGGATCACACACTGCTTTTTTGTCAGTTGTCCCAAGCCAAAGCAGTTGGGGAAACCACTGGTTTAATCATTAACAATGTGTTGCAGTTTACAAGCTCATCAAATGTCATTATATACAAAATCCTAATCTGAAAAGTAACCAGTAACTACAGATGCCAAAATCACAATATTTTCCTCTGAAATGTAGTGTGGAAGTATATAATAGCATAAAATAATAGGTACAAGTTCATAATTAAATGCATGTACTTAGTTACTTTCCAGCACTGGTTATAAGTAAACAAACAGTATTGATGTTTAACCCTTTATAGGGCACTCATTGAAATACTTTGAAATTCAAAAAATCAACCTTAGGCTGTTATTGGAGAGCATAACAATACTTTATTTCTTTTGTAACATTTTTCAAAATTTTTCATTTTTCAATTTTTCATTTTGTACAAAATCAAGGCCAATGAAGTTACCATAACTCGCCCATCAGTGGTAAAACACATACCAATGAGTATTTATATAAGAAATACAAGAAAAAGACCTATAAGGTGAAAGAAACGTGTTGATGTCTAACGTGCAGAAATTACCAAAAGTAGTTACTTGCCCGATAAAGGGTTAAGGACTTATTAATAAATGTAACTCATCTGTAACAATCTATTGCTCTGTTTTTTGAGTAGTTTTAACCATCATTTAATATTCTCAAATATTAGCCGTGTTCAGGGGCAAGTCAGGCGAATGCTGCAAGAAGTGCCAAAAAAAACCAGAATAAAGGCATATAAATGTAGACATATAAATATAAGGCATATAAAACAATTACTGAAATGCACCATGACTTAAATGACGCCCAGAGGAGTCCGTCTGGAGCCTTAGTGCAGTACGATGTAGAGAGTACAACTGGAAAAACTCTGCTCCTGTGATCTTTTAGTAATACCAAACCAACAGAAGCAGATTTCCTCCATCACGAGGGTATAATTCAGAGAGGAGAATATATGTATTTGGAGAATGGCCTTGTGAAGTGGCTTCTCTACCAGTCTATCTTTTCTCCTCTTAGAGCAGTAAAGGTATAATAACCTTCAGTAGGAGAAAACACTTATAAACCAGCTATATTTCTGCAGATAGAAAGGATTATTTACAGGATATATTTACAGTATTATGGCAAATACTGACTACATATACAAATCACTGGTGTACAAAGTATCTTGACTGTTGAATGCACCGTGTGATCAACTCCGTCGCTGTAGAGGGCCTAACTCCGGTTCCTGCTGAACTGAGCCAGTGCTCTAACGTGTAACTGTTATCAGCTCAGTAGGCACAGGAGGTTGAGCCCAGGCACCTGCACCACTTCACTTTCACCACAAGGGGAAGCAAACAAAAGGTTCACTGCCACAGGAAGTTCGGACAGTCATGATCCGACACTGCTGATTTGTGTCATACTCTTTCTTACCCAATCAGAGGATACCTGTCAAATGTATTTCACCCATCTTTTAGTATTACAGTTCATACAAACATGTAATAAGGGGGCTTTAAAATTCTATCTAAAGGCTCAGTTCACCCAAGTACGAAAAATATATCCTCACATACATCTAGTGGTATCTAGCCATGTAGATGATAGATTTTTTATGTTACTGAAATGTCTGCCTCTATAGCAGTGAGAAATGACATTCAAACAATTCAACAGCAACATCTCTTTTAAAAAAAAAACAGCATTTCTGGAAAGAAATATGAAAATCCGTTCACTTTTATTTTTTCATATCTATGATATGCTATCTCAAGACCTGAGCCAATTAAACCAAAACTATCTGCAAAGCTAGATCCCACTATACCACTATATTTTAGCAATTTAGGTGAACTGACCATTGGACGCACAAGCTTTAGTAATCTTTCATTATTTCTGCCATTTAAAATTACATTATTATTTCACCCATTTTATGTGACATTGTTTATCAGAATCATTGTTTGAATGGAAGCCATTTTGCTCTGTCACCTTTAAATGTTTTTTTTTATTTATTTGACTTTATTTGTAAAAAACAAAACATAAAATGAAGAAAGTGCTTCACATGATTTAAAATACGAACACATAGTAAGACTACAACAATATGTAGAAGAAACATACATAACACAAAGGACATAAAATCAATGCAGAAATAAAGTCTGATAAAATAACATTAAAATACAGTAAACTAAAATGTAATTCAGAGCAGACTGAGCCTTTTAAGATTCTTGTATCTTGATATACACACACAATTAGTGCTTTGCTTTCATGGCCACCCAGACAGTAAATGAGCTCAGGAATCACAATTACATCGCTACTTGTTTTCCTGATGGGACATTTCCTGTAGTTCCTTCCTGTATAACTAAACCCTCCCTTCCCTGCCTCCTGCTCACCTCTCTTACCCATTTCTCATTTTTCAGGATCCTCATTTTAGACGATGGGTCAGAGAAGAAAGGAATCCTGAAGGCCTTTAAACCTATTATATTTCAGCATACCAGAGAAATATGTTAGTTACACAACCAATATCTCTATGATACAATAGAGCAAAACATGCTCATTATTGGGAGTGGGGAGTGGGAAGATGAACCACAAAACAACCACATCATGTTTCATCTCCTTGATGTTAAGCCCCTTACAGTTCTGTATAGAGGGTTGTAGCAGCACATCATTTCATACAAACCTTTGATTCCACATTGACTTCTTACAGCTGTTATAACAGTGGGCGTTAAAGGCTGGAACGGCTTGTGAGGAGCGGAACTTAGCCACTGTGAACACAGGCTTTCACTGAACTGTTCACGGAGCGAGCTAAGTCCTGCCCCTCTATCAAACTCTGGACAAACACATACTGAAGGCATCTGGAGGGCACTGCTTCTACTCTAATACCCATGAGCAAGAATAGACATGAATACTACTTATGGTAATAATTCTACATTTTGGGAAATAAGTCTTGCTGAGAGTTAGATGAGAAGAATGATACCACTCTAGTGTCTGCATGGTAAGTATGTAGCTGCTGTGAGCAGCCGGTTAGCTTAGTCTAGTAGTTTAAGTTAGCAAGACTGGAAGCGGAGAAAAAGCTAACCTGGCTCAGTCCAAAGGTAATAAAATCCACTGAAAAGCACCTCTAAAGTTCACAAATTAACGTTATAATTGTTTGTTTAATATAAGTGAGGTGTAAAAACTTGAAGTCTTACCGTCATGTTGAAGCTAAGCAACCAGCGCAGACTTCAGTAAACATTGGCTAAGAAATAGTCCAACCTGTAAGACCAATTTTTTTACGCTTTGGTTTTTGTTTAAACAAACAAAATATAACTTGCTCATTTGTGAGACTTTGTGTGTGCTAGTATGTGAATTTGTTTAAACTTGTGGACAGAAATGGGCTAGCTGTTTCCAGTCTTTATCTAAGCTACGGCAAGCAACTGCTAAGCTACGCTAACCAGCTGCTTGGGTAGCTATATTTAACATAGAGGCATGGGGAGTGGTTATTGACCTTCCCACCTAACTCTCGACAAGTGCATTTCCCAAAATGTCTAACTGTTCCTTTAAAACACGAGGAGATTATCAGCCTGAACTTAAAATGCAAGGGATGTGTCCAAAAACATTTGGGACAGGATTTAGAGCGGCGACTTGTGCTAACGTGGATCTTTGCTCAACAGTCGTCAGGTGTTGGAGGCTGGTGTGGGTTTCAGCTGTAGCTGGTTGGAAATCCCTGGCAATGTGATTTACATTACATCACAACCAAATCACTCTGCCAGGAATCCCTCCAGCTAAACCAACCATTCAGTATCCTGTTTGGGAAGACGAAGCAGAGGGTGGGGGGTGGGGGGAGCAGGCCAGTGAGAGAATGTAGTAGAAATACCGAAAATGATTAGAAAAAAGCTGCATGTTGTGTTGAGAGTAGGTTGCAGGTGAGGACGGAGAGAGAGAGAGAGTGCAGGCTGCAGGTGTCTATCTGAGCACACATCAGCGCGGCAGAGCGCATTTACTTCCCTCGTCGCTATGTAATTATGGGGAAATATACACACACTCTCTCACACACACTTTTTAAATGTTAACACATGCGCATCCGCACATCACGCATGCCTGTGAGGAGAGTTGGCAGAGTTTTCTTTCATTGATGCACCTGGACAAACAGAACTGTATTTTAAATCTATAGGCTGTCGTCAATCGGCTGTGTCGACGAGTGTTTGCGAGATTGTGTGCGAGCGATCGATCGAGCTCGTGCACTGGTCTGTTTTGGAGCTGTGTTGGTTACTGGTTCGGTTGTCGGGGAGTTACACTCTGTGCATCTTATATTGAAAACGCAGGAGTAATTTTACCCCAAGCCACCAAAATGGCCTACAGATGTAACACATTTTTAACAAAGAATTCTGAATTTCTACCAAATTTGAGGAATACATATAGTATCAGAATACATGGACATGTAAAAAAAATAAGCAACAAGTCCTCCATGTTTAAGGAAAGAGCGTGTTCATGGCCAAAAGAAACCTATGCTGACTGTTAGGAGACACACTTTTTCGGACCCATCCACAACAAGAGTTTGAGGAAAGCCTAAAGAAACTAAACATAAACAGCCTCCATTTCCAGGCATTAGAGGAGCTGGAGAAAATGTGATTTGACTACCAGGAAACACTGCTGACCTGCTGCCTCATTTTGCATCCCAGAAACAGGAGTAAAGGGGTGCACGTGACTGGCCTCGGCAAATATTTATCTCAAAGTAGTGTTTGAAAGAACATAAAATATGAGTGTCCAATGCAGAGTAAACAGCAGCCTTCCTCTTCCTCTGACACTGATTTGATTCAATGTTTCAGCTGCTGCTGGCCGTAACATTTGGAATTGCTAATGCAGATTCATTCATTCACTGAGAGAGTTTGCTTTAATCTACATGGAGGGCGAGGTGGGTGGTGTTAGGGAAATCAACTATTTGAGTCGGCTGAAGGCTCGGCTCACAAACTAATTATCCTGAAACAACCTGTAGGACTAGTGCATCAAATAAAAAGCGTAGAACCACCTGGTTGCCAGGTCCTACAAAAATAATAAGAACAACTTTAGATTATTATTATAATGATGTGTTTTGGACCGCTGATGCTTTGGAAAGCCCCAAGCTGTCAGTATTATTGTGCAAGGTATCCATACCGCTCCTGGTTTAATTCTTAATCACATGTCATATCACTCTTTGTCTGTCTCTTCCCATGCTAAAAAGTAAAGGAAAACGTGTCATTATGTAAAGAGAAAGATAAAAACGTTTGTCAGCTCCTGACTCTGTTTTGTACCAAACCTCAGCAACAAAACAGACATTTCTTTCTGGAAACAAAGAAATCAGAAACAACAACATCTATCGAGCCTTAAAACCGCTGTAATCAATATTTATACATTAACAATGACTCAAATGATGATGTGTATGTGAAACGGGTCGCTCATTATGACAAACCCACAAATATTTGTCACCCAGTTCTGCGGCGCCCCTCCGCTCTACAGTGCATTTTAGCATCTTTCAGCTCATTGTTTGGGTTTTTAAGGACCCCAACTTTACTGTTTTGGTTCACTCTCCCTATTTCAAGACACAGAAGGCGGCTACATTTGGCGGTCTAAAAACCCACTGTACACTAAGTTAGAGACTAGTTGGTGAACACAGTGAAGCATTTAGCAGCTAAAAAGCCAGATATTTCCCACAGGAGTTGGTGAAAACCAAAACAGAGCTGAAAGGAGAGTGACTATCGGACTTAAATTCGCCCTGTGGCCAGAAACACAACTTCAAATAAATGCTAATGTTGTTCCGTATCCTGGATGCGTTAATAGGCAACTGTTTGCTAACAAGTTCACCATATCAGCTTAAAACACACTATATCAACAATGTGTTTACCGCTTGTTTACTGTCAAGAAAATCGGTTAACACAGGTTAAATTGCTTGACTTTGTTGAAACAAGTGATACGTGTCTTGTTATCGATGTCTGTCAGTGCTGCAGAAGTGCTCTACTCTATCTTAAACTTGCTTGTTCTCTGTCACATTACTCCGGATTCACAGCTGGCTGACAATAATAGCCCCAAGCTAGTCTCTTTCTGGGCTCGACTTTGAAAGCCAGTCACAGTAACTTAATAGCTCGGTGCTTGCTGCCTACGTTTCCATCTCGCCCATGCTCTCTCCATCTGTTAACCGCCAACCTGGAGAGGTATTTTTGGATAGTGATGTGCACTAATGCAGCGCCACTGTACTGCATTAATGCTCGCAAGAGTGACAAACCTGCACACAGGGGCCTGTTGAGCCTGCACTTCCACACCTAAAGTGGGACAATTCAGACTTAGAAAAAAGATATCCAAATTACCCCTGACTTTAATCTCAAGGGGTCGATCACATGTCTCCAAAAAAACACACTCACATGACAACATTGAAATAAAGTCTAATATTTCGACCAGTATAAAACTTGTTCACTCCTTGCCTGAAGCTGCCTCTTGGCCGTGGCTGTTTGATAGCTAAATGAGCAACAATTGACCTGGCCGAGCTCCAAACCGCCTGAGCTACTCAGTAACAGCAGGAAGTATGTGCATGACTAATGCCCTCCACTCACAAACTTTTCTTTTTTCTGTTCTCCGTCATTTTCCGTCCTTCATTCTTCACGCTGCAACTAAGACTTAAGGGCACATTAGCACATGACAAGATATAAAGGATGAAAGACTAGACTAATGAGCCTAAAGGGTCTTACATTCATGTCATTTGTCAAATTATAACTTCTCCCGTCTTTTGTTTAATCAAGAAAGAAGACTGCTCAGTTAATAAATCACCCATTAGCCTTCATGGAGGCATCTCTTGATAATTGCAGTTTTTCAGAGACAAGCTAGGTAAAAAAGGAAATCCATAGCAGCAGCTGCACCCTAAACCTTTTTACTTAAGTGCCTCAAATATGTGCTGTTTTCAACAGCGCCTGAAGCTCGTCTGCTGGGCCACCTCAGCAGAAAATAATAACCGTATCTTACCATCCGCAAGTGCTGGCATGTTCTTTAGAATAACAATTATAAAGTTTGCATATAATTGCTTTCTCTCTCCATCCTTTTATCAGTTAGAAAGGTATGGTTGAAACACAGTGTGCTGCCAAGTGCGCCCATTTCTGAGGCACCTAAAACATCAGCAGCACCCACCTCAATCTGGGAATTCAATAACCCAACTCTCAACTCTTAGACTGGCCTCATGTGTGTGAGGGCCCTCACCATCTGCCCAACAATCTCCTGCTCCTCCTCACCTCCTTTTCACTCTCCACAGAGCTACTGGCCAGGGCCCATCTCTTGTGATTACCCCGTGATTTTAACAGCCTCAGCTGTGCTGTAATTTGGCTAGACACACTATTTTTGGGACCAGGCCAAGGGCGCACATGATTGGTCAGGGTCTGTCTGGGGCTTGCACATGGTTGGTTTATCCTAGTTTGACTTGCGGTGTTGAGTAACCTGCACAAAACAAAACTGCAGCTACTGGATGCTGGGATCAGTTTTGCGACTTTGCCCAAAATGTTCAAAGGTTTGAACATGTAAGCCGATCTCATGCCAAGCATTTTCACGAGCCTATAGGAGGGTTTCCCGAGCCGACACATTGTTGGCTTTGTGCCCGTGGCCTGAAGAGTGAGGGGCAGGAAGAGTGGGCAGTACGGAGAGACAGAATAGAGGGAAGTCAGAGCGAGGAGACATGACGTATGAGCAGACAGTGAGAACTTTAACGGGACTCAACAGAGGGACTTCAGAGAAGGAGAGATTTAACTTCAGATAGCCTGTAGCTACTTTTCAACAGCAGATTTCTAAAACCGCTGATAAGGCAGCATGTATTACTTTGAAGGACTATCCAGGACTTTTTACTAAAATAGAGCAAAAGACTTCTCTTGTATGTTTGGTCTTCTGGCCAAAGACCCGTAGGACGCCCGGTTCCCAGCCTTTTTGTTTAATGTGCCCACACAGCTCCGTCAGTTGAACTCAAATACCCCTTCACTGACCCCACCCATCACGTTCCACTTATTCAACCATTTATCCATCCCTTTTAGTTTACCTTTTGAAATAACTTTAAGCTGTCTGTTTTATCCATTTATTCATTAGTTTTAGCTAACTATTTCAACTGTGCATCAATTACTTTAAGCTATTTAGCTAAATAGTTAGCATGTTAATCCATGTACGTGTAGCTAACCATTTCAGCTGCTTACTGACTTTTTTTCAATTACTTTTAGCCATCTATATTAACAATTTATCCATTCGTTTTTGCTAACTCTTTCAACTGTGTATCCACTTCTGCTAGCTAACTATTTTTAACCATTCGTCAAATTTTAACACTTACATTATTACTGTAATTAAACCATTTTAGACTTTTAAGCTGTTTATCCATAGCTATCTATTTAAAATTTGAATACATTACTTTAAGCTAACTTCTCTGATCGCTTGCTAACTAGATTTCATGAACTCTTAACGACAACTCAAGGTATTTAGGTGTTATAGATGACTTAATAGTGATATGTATATATATTTTTTAATTAAATTGTAATTTCAGTTTTTTTAAATTTGCTGAGCTGCTCCACAATCTTATTTTCTTAAAACATATTTTCCGGCAACTGCAGAAGTTGCCCTGGTTGGGAACCACAGCTTCAGTAAAGTGTAGCACATACAGTGCAACTGGTTAAAGGAAACAACAGATAGTCCATACTTGGTTTCAGTCATCTCGATGAAGATTATTAATAACTCATCCATGTCCTGATTCTCCCTCAAGTTTGAGACTATTAATCATAATATGTATTGGTTTTAATGCCTTTTCACAGATGTGCATTTATAAAACTTTGACCAAACAATAACTTTGTGGCGATTACTGAGTATTTTAGTAAAGTGCTCAGAAATGTTCTTTGATCTTTTATGTTTTTTAGGAAAAAATGTAGTTTTTGTGCTTATTATTAGTAATTGAAATCAAACGTTCAGAGACTCTTATTTCATGATGTTTATACTCCAAATGGAACATAATGATTTCATAATTAATCGCATGTTTAACAGCTCGGTTGGCACTCGTTTGAAGATTTTCAGCCTCCAAATGTCCAAACGTAACCTAGAACATATATCTTTTTCCAGATAAAGTATCAATTGTCAACATATGCGTAAAATTTGATGAAAAAGCTTCAAAATAAGCCTAATTACACAACATAGGATGGTTTATATTTGCCTGTAAAATAAATCAAATAGATAGTTTGGTTGCGGTTTAGCCACCACAGCCATATGACTTCTGCAGAAACTCCTTGCCCACTAAATCTCTTACAGACCCATGTCCCAGGCAAAACAGCCCTTAAGGAGCCCTTAACTTTATTTACCTCTCAACACGGTACCGGGGGAACGTAAGCATTTGCAGCTTTTTAAAGTTCCTTCTGTGGACTTACAGACTTGGATCAGGCCTGGACTGCAAGAACAAGTTAAGGGGTGCTTGAAACCAAACAGACTCTCTAACTATGAAGCCCTATACATCAGCAGAAGGGGACGTCCAAAAATGGCTTCACGCCTCCTGTTTATACAATTTAGAGTACAACTATATTAAATTATCAAGGAATCTGTAGTTTGTGTGTTTTTTAATTAATTCATTAATTTAATTAATAGAATATTGTCAGAAAATAATGGTGAAATTAGTGATAAAATCACATGTTCAGAGAGCTCAATGTGACGTCTGCAAATTGCTTGTTTTTTCCCCACCATTAGTCCAACAGTTCTACAATTATTGTAAAAGAAGGAACAGCAGCAAATCCTCATGTTTGAGAGGCTTTAACCATCAAATACTTGGTGGCCTATGTTTCCCTGATCAAGAAATGTAACAATTATCAAATTAGATTCATTTGCTTTCAATCATGTGATCAGCTCATTGTTTTTGTTTTAATGATAATACTTTTGTTTTTGTTTTGTTTTTTTTTAGGAAAAAAACACTTTACATGAATTAAAGATAAAAAAATTAACATATTTTAATATACTAAGAACGAATGTCACATTCTGATTTAATGCACTCAGGCTTGACATGGAGTGTTTAAAAGTATTTAGACATGTTAGACACACAATTACATCATACAGTTATATGCAGAATATCTTTCACAAACTAGAGCTCAAACCTTGTTTAGTTTGAAGCCTTTTAGTGGTTGTGTGTGCTCTGAGTGTTACAGTTTGTTACTCGGTCAGGAGATGACATTATGAATTCATTTTCTTGTTTGTTGTTTTGTTAAAAGCGCTTAGAAATCTGTCAGACACACACACACACACACACACACACACACACACACACACACACACACACAGTAAAGATGCAAACACCGCCAACGGGGAAAATTCTTGAGGAGGTGATGACTGTCGGCATTCAACCTGCAGCAAGCATGCAATCCACTCTGACAAAAACTCAAGATGAGACCAACCATGAGCCAAGCAGCAGCAGCAGCAGCAGCAGCAATCATAGCTTCCCACACATAAATGAAGGTATAGGGAGTTTATGGGGCTTGGAAAAATGCAATAAAAACCCTTTCTGTGAATGCAGCCATCTGTGGAACTTTAAAAGAACTTCCTGTAAACAAGACTGAGGAGAACAAATCCTCTCACACTCTTCCAACACTCCACTGCCGCCTAGAATTCGCCTTTCATCTTTGTTTTTTTCCACTTTTTGCCCACGCTTTGCTTTGAGCCTTGGATCTTTGACTCTCAGCTTTCTTTCTCTATGCTTGCTTATCTGTCTCTTCTCCAGTCTGTGTCAGTATTGTTCTGTCTTCTTCCTCGCTCTCCATTTCTTCCTTCCTTAACTTAAACCAACTCGCTGACACAAGTTTTCCCTTAATTTCAGCACGCTCTTTTTACTTTTTATTATTGCTCATAAAAAATTAGCAAAACTATTATTGCCAGTTTTTTGGGGGTGATTTTAACTGCTTGTATATTATATTTAACAGGTCGTGACAGATTAAGATGTGATATAAATCCAAAATATTGAGCAGTGAGTGACATTTATTTAAATACCATACTATATCTGGATTTCTTTCTTATTTTCATCTGTGTGAATTCTTGTAGAACCCTAGTTATGAAAATCTTCAAGAGCTTTAAATCTAAATATCACACTATTTCCAACATTTTTTTGAGCTGGTGTTTATAAATATCATAATCCGTAAAGCAGCCTCCTGACATATTTGATTTGTGAGCGTTTTTCCTGCTTTCCACTGTGCACATTAAATATCAGGCTCAATGAAATTCAATCAGCGAGGCCTGGACACTGTCTCAGTTCACCTCCACTGATGTGTCATATTTTATTAGATCCAAATATGATTTACAGAGCAGCATGGTGCAGACAAATTACACAGAATCCAGGTATTTTCCATTCGGAAAAATTAAAATAACACAAAACAAAAAAAAAAGTTGTGAGTTGTTACAAAGGCAAAATAGTGTTATAGTTGGTTTAGAAATTGTAGTTTATTTAACTTTCAATTGTGTGATTGAGACAATGACAGAAATCAACAATAGAAATGACTACTGTATAATTACTCCAGCATAAAAAAAGTAACGAGGACATTTTTTGCCTTTGAAAATGAATATATGTGTGTGAACTATTAAGTTTACACACACCAAAATCAAAGAAAGCTGCAGACACTTTAAGTGTGGACGTCACATTACAGCATATTTTCATGTCAACAGCAATTTGTCACGCTCTAGTGCTAGTGCTCTAACCAGTCCTATGTTTGGTGCTTCAGTTTGTTAGAGAAGTTAAACCGATTTCACTTCCCCTGCCATGTAGACTGAGGCAGGTGTGTTTTTTCAGGAACAATTTGGTGTGTTTTGCTCCGGTTTTCTGGACAGTATCAGTTGATTTTTACTGCTCGCTGAGGAAAACCAGACAGGCTAGTAAATCCAACAGGGCAGCAGTGAATTGGGGGAGACCATTGTGTGTGTGTGTGTGTGTGTGTGTGTGTGTGTCTGCGTGTGTGTGTGTGTCTGCGTGTGTGTGTGTGATCGCTAAGTGATGTCAGGTGGAAAAGACTGGGTACTTCCTCCATCCGTGCCAACTTTTAACGTATGGAGAGAGGAAGGAAGACAGAGGGAGAGAGAGAAAGAGAGAGGAGAAGCCACATGGTCTGAGCTTCATATTTGTCAGTTTGCTGCTCGCGTGTTCATGTTCAGATTGAACCAAAACACCTTTGAACAAACACATCGCTCCAGCTGAAATTACAGAAATTACAGATAAACATGATCAACCCGGAGGGAGACCGCACATGGCACGCAGATTCTGATGAAAGCTAGCTTTGGAAAAATGAGTCATTTAGCTAAGGCTGAAGAAATGATGAATGGAGAAGCCAATTATTCGCCCATGAGAACAGACAATGGAAGCTCTTTCAAGTTCTGGTATAATGAATGAAAATGTCTCCAAAAGACATTAGCAGCCGCCAAATGAAGGGAGTAGAACAATCCACCACATACATCATGAATCTGATTAATATTTATTCATCTAGTCACAAACATCAAAATGGGCCACACTTGCCGCTGGTGTTTGAGTTCATATCAGTACACAAACCACAGATTAACCGAAATATATTTAGAAGTAGGAAACACAATTTTCAATATCTGTGACCATTGATTTTGTAAGTTTGCTTTGTTTGTTAAAACTTAAGTTTAATCATGTAGTGTAAAAATCCAGCCCTGATAACTCACACAGAATCACACCAACGTATTTCCGTATAAAGTTAGCAAACGACGAACAAAATAAGGAAAAACATATCTATAAATCTGCAAACATATCAAGGTTGTCAGGCTTAAAAACAAATCACCCCCACCATTTTGAGAAGTCTAAAGATAAAATATGCACAACTTTATCTTAAATTCAGAAGAAAACATGAAGTGACAATATTGCAGTGCTGCAATTACACTGTAAAGTTTCTGAAACTACACCATGAAGTAAAGTACATATAAATACAATTAAAACCATCACAACTCTCCAAAACACATCATAAATCACCCTGCGTCCTCAACTCTTTCATTTTCACCTTTACAGCAGGCACCACATGCAGATTTCACTCACCTCTGAAACTTTTTCTGAGGCAGAAATTGCTCTCAAACTCACACGCATCTTTGAGCAGCGAAAGTTAAAGAAAAAGGAAAAACCTGATGCTTGTACATGCTCAAACTGAAGAGATCCAAAAGTCACAGAGGGCAGCACAAAGAGAACACAGGTCACAGCGTACGTACATGTTGCCTGCAAAAGCTTCCGAGTTTAAGTCCCAGCTCAAACTGTGCTCCAAGCGTCGCTTTGCTCCACCTCCTCCAAACTCCACTTTAAGTTCAAGGGTGTGGACTGAGTCAAAGCCATGACTATAGAGTCCACATCATTCACACAAGTTTGCCTCTTGAAAACCACACCCAGTCAGAGAGAGCGGGAGAGAGAGAGAGAGAGAGAGCAGAAAGGGAAACACACAAGGTTTCCTTAAATAACAAGAGAGGAGGAGTGAGGAACCTTCTGGTTTCAGGGTCACCCAGTGCCTTGAAATAACCAGGCACTAGGGCTCTGTTATGAAGAGTAAATGATGACGAAGAGGAGTGGTCATTTCAGGATGTTTATGTTATTTGGCAGAAGCTCTGTACTTTTTAAGGTGGTGGTAGGCGTACGGTGGGCCCTGACGTTAAACATCGGATTACAGAGATAAAAGGGATTAGTTTGTGAGGGTGTTTGCGTGTGTTCGTGCCTCCACACGCTCCGCTGTGTCTGCACATCCGGTTGCACAGCGTAGTGTACATTTGCGAACATGTGCATACGTTCATGTGTGTTTGATGAGGCACGTCTGCGGCCTATAGTTTGGGTCTGCCTGCGCCTCCGTGCTGATGGCTAACAGCTGCCATCTCTTTCCTGTCTGAGTGGGTATACAATCCATTCTATAATGCAGTAATCATACTGTATGACTACATCTGTTTGGCATTAACCAAACACGTGTGATCCCAGAGCAATTCTTCTGCCACTGCCGTTTATTTTATCTCACTTTATTATAACATAACATAAGGCTCTTTGGTGGCCGCTTTCATCTAATGGGACTTTACTATGCTTTGAGTGCAAAGTATGGCTTGGCGGGAATTAAACTCCAATTCCTGGCAGTGTTAGTGCCACGTTCTACCTTTTAAATAGATTTTAGATATTAGGTTTCACACAACTGTGGGTTAAAGTCGTCAAAACTCACCGTGAACAATACGTTTCCTGGAAAAGAAGCCATGCTCTTTAAAAGAACTAAACATTTTACCCTGAAATTATAAAGTTGGTGATGTTCTATATTTCTGTTATTGTCAACAAATCCCATGAAAAGACCTAAACCAGCCCTGTGTTAGTCAGTCTCTCGATATCCCTTCCCTGTCTGTCGCTCTCAAGCCTATTTATTTCTACTGGGGACAAAAAAAAAGGATTAAATAATTCCCTGACACAGCTTGGCACTGTAATTTTCAACAAATGTCACTCAAACTGGAGAAAATAGTGAATCCAGCCAGCGCCTTGCATGGGGAGCTCTGTCGCCATCAGTGTGTGTGTGTGGGGGGGGATGAATGAGTCGCAAATTGTAAAGCGCTTTGTCCATTAAGGTAAAAAAGGGCCATATAATTAGACTGCACTCCATTTACTATTTAACATTTATTTGTCGGGGACGATTTTCAGCCGTGGATTAATACACATTTGGTGCTCTAGCGAGTATTTACAGCAGCAGAGGATATATGTGGTGCTTGTGTGGTTGACTCAAGATAAACCACAGTGCCCACGCTCATCATACTGAAGGAACATGTCAGCCAACGTAACAGTGAGGCTCATTAATGTGTTTTTAATCATTTTTTGACAACAATGGAGGTCTATGGCAGAGGAAAAAGGCTTTGGATACGCATACAATGATTTTAGAAGCATCAGTTCTGTAACAGCTCAGTATCACCTGGTTTGGACCCACATGCTCAAGTCAGAGCTTAGCCAGGTGAAGTTAAAAGTTCGGTGTTACTTGTGGTCAGAAACAGGAAACAGTAAATGCCAGCAGGGAGTGGCGGGATCTGAAATGACAGGAGAGCTGCCGCATGGTACGGGAAGGGAGCAGATAGAAAATGCAGAACGAGAATCAGGTTGAAGTTGGGACAAAGTCATTGCTGGTTTTGGTCTTTTAATGGGATTTGTTGACAATAAGAACAACAGAAAGTTGCCAAATTTATACTTTAATAATCAGGTTAAAAAGTTGTGGTGTTTAAATCCAAATGATGATCATATATTGTGGTTTGCCAGTAGTATGATGTGACCCAGTAACCTGGACTCGTGCATCTTTGCCAGCTTTGCTAAAACTTTTTTAGTTTTAGATTGTATTGTGTTATCCTTGACTTTATGTAGTTGTGCGTAATTTGATGTCCTCCTACTAGTATGTCAAAAAACTAAATTAGTTTTTTTCTGACCAAACAAGGAAGACTGAAGACTGATGCCTTTGTAGCTAAGGTGTGAAAACAAACAACTCCTTTCCTCAACTGTTTAATATTTCCTTTTCAGGGTGTTCCTCTGGCTAATGTTAACAATGCAATTATGGCAAAGTTCATACTTGCAGCATTTCAGGAGTAATCATTCATAAAAATGGCCATCAAAACCAGAGGTTGTGTTTGGAACCTGGGCAACGTTTGTCCATTAGTTTCTATTTATGGCCAAATATTATGTTGCTAGGGAACGGCCAGCTCTATCGAAGTTATCAAATTAACATTAACAGCTCAGCGACCGGCAGCAATGTATATGCCAGTTCTCATCATTTCCCTTTTACACAGGTCATGACGCATAGAGAGACACAAAGAAATGTTCTAGGCAAAGATGCAAAAGCCGCCGCTGGTAGCTTAGTTGACCACCATCAGTGATAGCAAAGCCACATAAACTTCAGTAAATAGTGTTTATTTGTCTGGCCGGCCTAATTTACTGTGACTAAATGGATGCTGAAATATTGACAAAGCCTTTCCAAGGAGCCATATAAAGTGCTATCTCACAAAGGAGGGCTCTAGAAACAAACTATAAAAAGTCTTATTTGGTCTGGCAATTTGCCCGCATAGCAAGTGAAAACAAAGGCTGCCTACGCACACACACTATCAGTGACAAGAGAAAGACAGCCAGACAGGCAATCCCACCAGGAACACTTTCACCTGTGCCGCAGACAAAACCGAGCGCTGCAAGAAACGTGTGAGTGTAAGAACAAGATCTTTATTTCCTTTGACGTTTTCACATAACATTTCCTTGCAGATTTGTACACTTTTGCCTCACAGAACTGATGTTTTAAAGGAAGCAATGAACAGAATATACTTTGCGTGTGTGTGTTCCTGTTTCCCTGTGTGTGTATGAATGAGTCATCCCGGAGTGACCCCACCCTACGTGGGCGGTTGATTTGGCGGGCTGGGAGTATTTGGCCTCTGTCAGTCTGCCTGTCCCAGACAGAACTGCTCACATAACTGGCCTCTTTGTTCCAAATGTCACTCCTCTCAAAGGAAGAGAAGGGATCCCATCGCAGCCTTTCGCTCTCTTTATTTGTGTCTTACTCTGTTGATCTGCACCGCCATGACTGAGCCACAAAATACTACTGAAGGCTGCCTGTCACTGGAGGCTAATGCACATGTTGTAAAACTTGAACTAAATGCATAATTTTTTTTCAGTTTCATTTTAAATAAAGCGGCCTCAGGGCTTGTCTTGGGAGCTGATACATTTTCACACAAATGCAGTTTTGACATTAAATGCTTTGTCTGTGTTTTCCTGAAAAAAG
Source organism: Nannoperca australis (assembly GCA_036023655.1). Lineage (NCBI taxonomy): Eukaryota > Metazoa > Chordata > Actinopteri > Centrarchiformes > Percichthyidae > Nannoperca > Nannoperca australis. Next base: position 22,039 of record JAVQJD010063409.1, on the reverse strand, counting down.
AATTGTCTGATTGGCTCAGGTTTACAAAAAGCAGAACAGTGAGGAGTGAGAGCACTGGAAGTCCTCTGTTTCTTGCTGATGTTTCGTCCTGTAAGAATGTCCTTCTCTTTCCTGTTCTGCAGTTCTTCCTGGTGCACATGAGCAACTGAAATTGTGCTTTTGTGGCCACGTTTGAAGTTGTTTTGCAACAATTTTTTGCCTAGAGTTATGTGAATGCCAAAATGAACCATAAGTGTGGTGCTCCAGTTGAGGAGAATCACATTTACTAGAATACTTGTGGTGTCAAATGAGTTTAAAACCACTTTCATGTTGTTTGATGCAAACTCTCAGGCGACTGAGATTTTTTTATTCATGTTAGGTAACTAGTTGCCACAGCAAGGAGTTAACTGGAGTCCCACCATAGATACCTATGACATAGGTTTTGATTTATAGTTTAGTGTCAGTTTCATAACGTGATCACACCTTGTGTACATTGTACATGATTGGCATAATGTTGTAACTACATTCTCAACAGTGACTGTGTTTAAATTATTTCATTTACTTAGGTAACTTCTAACGTTCTTCCACATTACTGAAAAGGAAACCACTGTTGTGCAATCAATGTGGGCACGTTCATTCATTCAGAGCAGCAAGTGCGATGAGCAGAATGTGTGCAGTGTAATGGCTTTCCTAGATGTGTGTTACTGAAAAGGAGAAGTCTTTCTTCAACTTCCTCAACGTTATCTACACTCTCAACAAGCCATACTTGCTTTAAAAAACACAAGCAGCCCGAGCTGACCAATCACAGTTTATGCGATGTCTCCGTTGCCGCCATAGCCCCAATGTGTAGTAAAATGTTTGAGGCCTGCGGGATAGCTTCAGAACCTAGTCATTGGTATGATGTAACTGTTTCACGCTGAGGTATAAATAGTAACGTAGCACCCTCATTTAAAAAAGCTAAGTAGGTGATGAAGGACTAATTATCGTCTTGAGTTTAAAATAGTTTTTCCATCAAAGATCAATACTAGGCTGCTAGTGTGGTATATTCTATTAGACAAAAGACAAATGTTGTAATTCCCAAAATAATTTGATATCTGGGACTAGCAATTTCAAAATCAGTTTTCTCAAATGTCAGGCTGAAGTTCAGATTTTGAAAGTAAATCGCTCATTAAATCTAGATGAGGCTGTATACATTCTGTTTTGTAGTCCGGTTATCAGACACTTGGATCTCTTTTGAATGTTTTGGTCTAAATGGACACTCACTTAAGCAACTTCAGGCAGGTACATCTTCACACTGAAGCTTAAAACAACAGCAGCACCTCTTAAAGCGTAACTTAGGGCGATTTACAGCACTGAAGTGTTACAGTATGACTAAAAGCCTCGTAGAAAAACGGTTGGGTGTTAGCACAAGGGTGTTAGCACAAGGTTGAGTACCAAGGAACCAAGAGCTTAAACAGGAATTATTGCTGTGCACACCTGACTGATTCCTACATACACCCCTGGAATGGGAATATAATTATGTGGTTTAATTATTGTATTTCAAGACAAAACAAAACAATGAAATAATGTTACACAAGAAAAGGAAAGAGGTAGTTCAAGCGATGATTAATTAAATAAAACCACACAATTCCACTTAAATGAGGTGATTATTTTTGTGGTATTTCACACATTAAAACATACAACTGAATCTTCATTCCAAAGTAGGTGCTGTGAGTTATGTTGACCACATTTAGACAAATTACACACATGATGGAATAATCACAGAGAATCTTCAGTTCAAAGAAACAAAAAAAGCCCAAAGAAAAACATTTGTATGAAGACATTGGAAAATATTTTTATTAAACATTTGTCACATGCTACAAACTTCATGAATCAAAGCAAAATGTCACAGTTTAAAGCAATTCATTAAAGCTACTGAACGTTGATGAGCAGTATTTGAGAAATGACACTTGCAGAAACAAAATTAAAAGCTAAATAATACAATTTTTCTCAATTGTTGAGTGGCCTGCTTTGAAAATATATTTGTCAATGTCCCTTCCACGTTGCGATGAATCACAGTTTTTGTTGTTTTCATGGATTTGTTTCCTGATAGATTTACATATTGTCTGTCAAGCCGTGCCACAACTGTAATTGTGCTCATGTTATGTCATGCCTTTTAATTAAGATTTGCGGCAGCGAATACAGCAAAGCATGTCAGCATCAGGTCATAAACCGGCGTACTGTTACACTGACAAATGAACAAGGCAGGTGTTTACCCTTGATCATCCGAAAAAGCCTTGACTTTAAATCGGAGAGTCTGACACTGTGAGGATACAAAAAACTGCAAATTAAACTGTATTAACTATTGTTCCATGCATGGATGAAACTGCGTGAGAACTTAGGGTATTCAGCAATGTTCTTGTTAATATTTGCACTCTGCATGTAGTTCACAGGATAAATGTATTGCAGATTAAGTGTGATCACATCTCTGGGTTTCTTTTTGCTCAACAGCTAGCTACCGTGGCAGCTGCAGTCATGCTACATAGGAGCCTTGTGTTTTGAAATCCTCCTGCATCAACTCAACACCATCTGCTTCTGGCGGGGGAAAAAAACCAAACCCAGTTTTCAATGTGTCAATTCATCAAACAAACACAGGCGCAGTAAGAACATAAAGAGAGAAACATACTCACATGCCCAACAAACTGCTGTGGGAGCAGCGCGGCTCCAGCTCACTCTGTTCCCAGTTATGAATCTGTGCTGCTCATGCTCTGACGTCCTCGACTTTGAAGTTTCATCTGAGCAGAGAGGGTAAAGACCAGAGTCGCTGGCTAGCAGGGAGATCAAGTAAGTGTGCTGCCATGTGGGCCTCTTAAATACCCTTTAATGCCTACCATTAAGTTTGAGTCCTAAGTGTCCTGCCAGCAGCTATCCTGCAGCAAACATTTAAATTAAATGTTTACTATAGCAGCCACAAGTTTCAAACGTAAGACATTTCAAAAAAGAAGTCACCCCAGAGTCCATCTGTGCACCACTTAAGACTAATTGGCAAGCTTGCTTTTTGCCTGGTTTTATAGCTCTAAGCTATGTCAATACGTCCACACTTGTTTTGGATACTAAAACAATATGTATATGAGAGATCCTCAAAGGACTCCGTAAACAAAATCATTGGATACATAGAAAAGCCAATAAATCATCCAGATCAGGTCAGCATTGAAATTCATAGCACACTTATATTCTGGCAGCATGCTGACAAAAAGAATGGGGCTATTTTATTTTCTCTGTGTTCTAGTGCCAGGGAACGTTAAGCTTTCCCAGTATTTAATGGCACGTGAATTGGCAAGGCAGGAAGGTCAAATGTAAAATGTATGACTTAAAGGCAATCTGGCAATATGGAAACACTTAAACAGAGGCCGGTGTGCTCCATTAGTCCTGCACTGTGTGTACAACTGCTGAGTGGAGACGGCAACGTCTCACTGATCAGATTTTAGGGAGGCACATTATCTTTGTCACCTGAATTGGATTTCATCTAAAAGAAATAAAATCACTCCAATCGCCGCGGAGTGAATGAATGAATATAAACAGTCTGGAGAAAATCATTCATATTAACCATAAGACCATGAAACAAGGGTTAAGTTCCATGTATTGTTCTCCATGCGTAACCGTCTGGGAAACTTTGTAGTGGTTGTGGATACATGAGTTTTCTGATAATTGAGAAAACGCATCTTGCCAAATACTATATTGGCTATATTGGTCACTAATATATAAGAGAACAGATTTACTGAATCCGAATCAGACTTAATTCACCAAAACATGTGTAAAGGAATTAGTTTGGAGCAATAAAATACTTGTAAATACTTGCTGAAAACATTATAGGACAAAAAAGCAATATATACAACTACGTTTACAAAGGGAAGTAAGGTTCAGTGTGATGGGTCATATGTAGGTAGTGTGCAAAGGTACCTTTAATGTTGGCTCAGTGCAGTCAGAGGTTTAGATAAAAACAGTGCAGCCTGGTCTGTACAGAGAGAGATCAACTCAGGTGACAGGAGTGATGTCATTTAACCAGGTTTCTTCAAAGCTGAATGCAGATTATTACAGAAAAGTCCTTAATATTGCTTATCAGCAATTTGAGTGTTCATGTCTGTCTATTTTGTTGCCAGGTGAGAGTACGCTTGAAAGAATTACACCAGTAAGTTAGGGGTTCGGAAGGTCGTGCGAGTGATCCCCCTCATCTCCCTCGAACGCGTTTCCTCCTGCTCACTTTGTTGCGTGTGTTGTCCGTGTGGCGTGTTCACCCAGTCTCATGCTGTCTGAGCGTTTGTGGTGGCAATAATGCAGTCGCGGGCTTAAAAACGGATGATACTGATCTGCAAGCTTGTGTGCTCGGGGCATTTTGTGCATAAAAATGAAGCAGACTAGCAAATACGTGCATGGTAGTAATTAGTAGACATTTGTATTGTATGTATTGACATTGTATGTATATCTCTTAGTTTGTGTGTATGTGAAATGTATGATCCATTTTAGCCCCAAAGTATTTGACTGGAGATGTTCTCATGCTACAGTCCTTTTTTTTTTTTATACATTGACAGGAATTTACAACAAAGCAAAGTGACTCAATCCGACAAGTTTAAACAATATGCTAATGGCTCTCTGCTATGAAGCTGCTCTAATTGACCTCGACCACACCCGACACCTACTGTGACTGAACCCTTTCAGTGTGTGCTGAAGAGAAGAATTTGGTGGAAAATGTAAACATCATGAGTCACATCAGGGTTCATGTCAAACTAAAAAGCAATAAGTGAACAGGCAGCATCGCTACGGGTCAGCGACTCACAAATTGGAACCATTTCTCCTTGGTTTTTGTTTATAATACCCTCATTGTAACTTTTGTTAGTTGTTGACGGAGAAGTATCAGGTTACAGGTGTCCAGGTGACTAATTCTCTTAAAGAAACGAGTTGTTAAACCCAACTACAGCACATCAGGTCTGAATTATAACACTTTTGCTGGCTACATCACCTGTCACTGTGAGTTTGAGAAATACCATTTACAGGTAGAATGGCCCTTTATAAGTTGATGAAGACACAGTGTCTGTATTTGTACTCACAACACACCCATTTAAAATCAAAACAAACCACCCTGAAGGCTTTTCTAACATCTTAACATCTAACATCTTCTAATTACTTCTTCCATCCTTGGTAAAACAGCGTGATTACGTGTCAACCGGAGAACGATGGATTTCTAATTGCCTCTTCAAGTACCATGATGTGTTACTTCTCTGTTCTGATTAATAACAAATGATATATCGCTCTGAAGGCACGTGCATATTTGGATAACCTCCCCCCTTGTCCATGTTCTCCAGATGTACAGAATAGTCTTTGATTTTTAATACAGCCAGCTGAGACGGGATGCATCGTTCACGGCTGATGTATTTGGGAGCCGGGCTTTGCCAGATCTGTTGTGGGGTGCAGTGCTTACAAGAGAGCCCTCATTGAAGGCACTTCTTCAGAGCATCTTTTTATACCCTCTCTTTAATATGATACACCCTGTTCATCGTCAAGGGGGAAAGGTTTTTGTTTTTTTATTTGAAATGTTCTGGATTTCCACCGAGCTTGCGCAGCGTCCCTGACACATGGATGGCTGCGTAACAGGTGGTTTCTGCATTGTGCTGGTTAGTAATGAAGATACAGAGACATGGGGATTTCTTTGGAATTGGACAAGGATAAATAATAAAGAGTAGAGTAAATAAAACTGCCCGCTCCAGCTCCCTTCTCATAGGAGAGTAGTGCAAATTATGTAAACTATGTACAATATGATACAACATTGGACATGGGTATAAACTAAATATACAAAAAAAAACAACATACTGGACAAGGACAGATAGTAAAGTAGAGTCTCCATGTCTGCCTCTTCCAACTCCTACAAAAGAAATAAAAGGCAACACGGCAGTGTCACTTTAGCTTCCATTACTTTAAGCTAGCAGCATTTAGCTGTTAAAGTCAAAGCTTTGTTGAAATCACATTTAGTCCCTTTTTGGGGGGCTTCTGCAATAAACTGTGAGATGGCATTGAGTAAAAAACATTACACCCACCTCTCCCACAGGAGAACAGTACAAAAAGGGAGCGGTGAAGGCAGCAAAAATAATTGAGTTATTTATATACATATTTATATACACTACTTATCCTACTTACTGACTTATCTCCTTCCTCTACGTGCACAATCACACCTACCCATGTAATCACACAGGATAGTCTGTCCTCCTTCTACAACCCACGTCAATACAACAACTCTCGTCACTCCCGTTTTAATACTTTGGTCTAATATTGTTCACTGTAATGTCCTTTCACATTCTGACACGTCAGCTTTTTCAATCACCCACTGTGTTGTGTTCTGTCTTGACCACACAGTGCACACATACAAAGTCGGAGGTATTCATGATGGACAGTGGATGGAAATGTGTGTGAGAAAGAAGAGAAGAAACTGATGCTTAATTGTTTTGCATTAAAATTGGGAACGTTTTCTAAAACCCCGGGAACGTTGCACTCCATAAAGTCACGTTCTTGAGTTCTTTGAATGAACTGTATAAGCAGATGGTGAAAGTTCCACTGTTTGGTGGATCTTGGTTTTTAAATGATTTACTGGCAGCACACTACAGTATCATAAGATATTTCTGATGGAAACCAACGTCTGTGCCAGTCCTTAAATTCTACTAATCTAAAACATGGTTGGTAAAATCTGTTTTAGCTGAAAGATTTTCATCCCCGCCAAAAAACATCATAAAAACCAGGACAAAATTATAGGTTGTAGAGTAAACAATTAAAACCCAAGATACCTCTTACTGTACACGACTGCTGCCATGACCATATGTGTGTTTGTGTGTTTTTGTCGGTCTTGTTTTAGTTCTTACGGTGAATTTCTGAGAATTGTAAACAGATTGCCAGGACTTTGACGTAAAATAGCCACTGGAAAATCACTTGAGTCGCACCTGAACCCTTTGTGTACAACTGCTGGGAATACAAACACACACACACACACACACACACACACACAGAGCAAGATCCATCGTGTGAGCCATGTGCTTGTGGATATCTGTTGGCATCTGGCTCTTATTTCCTTTCTCCATGTCACAGGCGCAAAGGCTTTAAGCATGAGTCACAGCCTTCAGACCTCCCGGGCATCCAGGCTCGCCTCTAAAGACACAATGCATGATCACTGAAAATGTCACGACCATTTTGCAGAATTACAGTAACACAGATTCAGACACAACCTTTAAACAAGTAATGTTTTAACACCACTTGAAGCTTGTTTATCCACGCGAGATGTTAACAATTAACTAGATTTAATATATTCAGGGTTTATATACTGTCTTGTCATGTTGGCTTCTGTTCCAGAGCTTTCCTTTTTACGATTATAGAACATTTCTCTCAATGTTAAACAGTTTGGAGGAGACAAAACATCCACTTATTTCCCTCTGTAGTAGGTCACGTCTGTGGATTTGTTTCTGCCCCACAGCCGTGATGAGCGTGCAGTTTTTCTTTTTCTGATGGGATCTACACTGATTGCACAAGATGTCGGTGCGCGCATACACAGAAAGACAAACGCATGCACACACTCTGTACTCAATAGGAAATAAAAGCCACCGGTACAAACTGTAACACTCAAAACATGCATGACGTGTCTGAAACCAGGCAGGACCGGGTCTAATGCTCGAGGGGAGAAACAGATCTAAGAACTTAAAAAGAAGGGCAAATTATATGCTAGAAACATGCCATTTTGATTTCTCCCTGTTTGCGCTTATTCTGTGTTCTATTACAAACTGATTCCTCCATGAATATTGTTTTGCAAATGCCAACACGTACGTGGTTTTGTCCTGTGTTTCGGACACCAGAGGCCATGCTTTGTTGTCTAGTCTGTAGGGGCCATTTGGAGGAAGGTGGCCATAACAATGATGCACTGACTCACCAGTGAGTTGCACAGGCGGCTCGGGCAATTTCCACACTGCATTCAAAATCTGCGTCACGATATTTGAAAAAACACAACTGTGGATTATACAATGAGCAGACTGAGGCAGTATGCCAGCTACACGGCAGATATCACAGAGAAGCTACAAAGGCTCAGGCTCTGGCAGGCATGCAGGATGTTTCAGTCATCTACGTTTTTCTGTTGCTGTCTCTGGATTGGCCCCGGCTCTTATCTCATCTAGGACTGGATATGGAGGAAATACAGTAGGCCTCCACTTTCAGACCTGATAGCTGCAAGATTTGAACTACTTATATGTGCACATCCAGTGGTAAGTTTTCTAACATGTTGTGTCTGCCTGCCAAAGGAACACAGTCAGTGGTGGAAGAAGTATTCAGGTCCTTTACTAGAACACTACATTATAGAAGTCAAAAACATTCTTTCAAATGTTTTTCTTAAAGAATAAGGCTGACAGTGATTTATATTTTATTTATTGTCTCCACATCCCATAAACAGACCAAAATCAACAAAGAATTGATCCTTCCAACAATTATGATTTGTGTAGGCAAAGCCTGGTCTATTTTATTTCTTTAAAGCTGTTACAAAAACAATGACTGCAACACATCAAGTGATCTTCTGGACTTCCAAACAAAACATTGTTCAGCACGGTGTATTTTCTTTATTTAGTGCTTTGTGTTAATCAATATTGTTTCATCATTACTGCATATGTTTTCACACAGCCGAACCCCTCCATGCCAAACCTACCAGCCTCTTTCTGATGAATAACGCAGTAATACCAATAAATACATCAATATATAAATTCAATTTCATGCCTTGTGCCATGGACGTTTGCTTGCAGACTCTTCTCTTCACAGTACAAAACATATTCAGTAAAACATGAATATACTAACTCACAATACATAAATGTATACTAAAGTAACAAAAACATCACATTCCTTAGCCCTTACTCTCATACGCTCTTTATCCCCATACATACGTATATACACACACATATATATATATATATTATATATACAGGATCTACAGGTTATAGGGATCCTGAAAGGAGAAAAGGGACCGGCGTAGTGTGAAAAATAGAATAGATGCATTCTGTTTTGTAGCTTTTTACAACTGAACACATAATATAACTGACGTCTTGTAAAACTCCTTTACATCGCAATCAAGGTCGTGCACTTTTCCCACACCGAGGGTCAAACCCAGCACTAACCTGCCTCCGTCTGCTTCTGGACTGCTCTGGTACAACTATGCTGTTGTCCAGTCAGCCAGCTGGTCCTGACTGTCAGCAGGACCTCGACTGGGGTGGCTGATTGCGGCCAGATGGTAAGACTCACACACACACACACACACACAGTAAGATGCGTGAGTAGTACATCCTCCGCTGCAGAGCGAAGGGCTTGTAGCTACCTCAGTCGACCCCACTACATGCTGCTTTTATTTCAAAGGCAGAGGAAGCTCAGAGGGAGAAACATGAACTGGGGCTCAGGAGTGAGGTCACTAAAATGTGTAACATCACTAAAACACTGTTACAGATTAGAGACAAGTCATAACAACGCCAATACACTTATTAACAAGTCATTGTATGTTTCACTTGCTGTCATTGCAATGATAAAGTATTATGTCAGCTAAATGTTAAGTTGTTTCACTCTTTCACTTTTCCCGCATGTGCGTGTCTCCGAATTTTGACCTCTTTTTGTGGTTTGCTTGATTAGTTACACATGAATTTCCAATAATTATTACATTTGATTTATTATTTATATGCATACATCTGATATACATATATAAAAAGAACACATTTATTTTTATCCAGCTGTTAATACGACTTTTACATTTTTAGAATTTCACTGGATACTTTCTCTTTCTCCAAATCTTTTACATTAAACAAATGGTTACATTTTTTATTTGATTTTAATATATTGTATGATACAAATCATTCATGTGCTTTCACACGACTGGATAACATAGCTGTGGAGGCCACACCAGTAAAGTATGTTTTCATGTTAACACACAGTTTCGGCTCAATAAGTAACATCATTTGAAAGATGAATTTGTCCTGAAAATTGAGATAGCACTTGATGATGATGATGATGATATGAAATACATTTTACAGTTAAAAATCCCCAGTAATACGTTTTTAAACAGATGTTTGATTCAGCACAGACATCTGCTTTATTGTTACATCTGAAACAGGTCGTGAGTCATGTTTGTCTAAACTCTGCTATTATCACCTCCTATTAACATTCATTACTCACGTTAATGAAAGGTTTGGACAGGCTCTTTTCAACGCAATGTTTGACCAGCTGAACTGTACAGCTCGTTCCCCAACAACAGCCGTAACCTCAGAGAGGGAACGGCTGGGCCAGAAATGAGTAAAAAACGCTCAGATCATTTGTGGTGCGCTGTGTTGTTTTATTTGTGTTACAAGAAAGAAAGGAAAAGTGTCTCTCTCACAGTAGGCCAGCCACATTGAAATGATGCATCCTGACGGGTGATAGATTTGCTAAAAGAAAGTGAACTCATTCAAACAGTCCTGTCAGTGAATACAAGTCCAGTTTTCTTCGCTTGAAACCCCCCCCCTCCTGTTTGACTGGTGTTTATCTCAGAAACAGAACAGAAGTGTTTTTCTTTTCTTTTTTCTTTTCTACACTTGGACACTCACCAGTGCAGAGTATTCTGTTCTGGATGGTAGTGCCTCTGGTGAAGTGGACTGGCAGACAGCCAGGTGTTCAACTGCAACCATCTGGGGATGCTTGAACGTTGGTAGTCAAAAACGTCTCAGCTACTATGTGCTTCTTACTCACTTTAAGTCATTCCACTGTGATACATGCACAGTGTCTTTCTTAATTTGTCTTTTTTCTTTCTTCTTCCTAAAAATAAATAGGGTGAAAATGTGCGATCTGTTTTAGACTGTTATGTGGTCATTTGAAAGATGTGGAGAGTAGCATTATTGGGGAATACTAATTTTTTTCGCTCTGATCCTGGCTTGGATTCATTTACCGCTTTTATCATGGGATTGTGGTTTTGGATAAACACCAGATTCATCTTTTGAAAAGATTTGAAATATTATATAAATAAAGAAACGGTTATTTAACGCCATTGAGTCCTGTATCTAATTCATTGTTGGTTTTGGTCTTATCATGAAATTGGTTGACAATAAGTAATGGTTTACTTGTAAGATAATGTTCTGTATCCAACTCAGTTTTGGGAAGAAGCAGAAAAATAAACTTCTGATAAATGTGAATGAAAATAGTGCTTCATATTGTTCGCTATCCAACACTGCTTTACTATCCTCTGCGGGCGCACACTGGATGCCCTCCCAAAACCTTTCCAGACTAAAAATGAAATTAATCTTTTTTTCTTCCTTCTCCAGAGGATCTACTATAAAAGGCTTTACGGTAGGGACCACCATCCATGCTCGTCATCCTGACAGTCTCTGTTTGTTATTCCATGCAACTGCACCGCCTGATAGGCCTCCAGCGCCCGCAAGCAGTTTCATTCAAACTACGTCTCTCTGATTCCACGCCACAAACCGTTCCCTGCGACTTAATCTGTCCGCTTTCTGTCCTTTCCCCCACCTCCCCCTCCCCTTTCAGCTCATTTACCCGTGAGTCATCGCTGTGGTTTGGACTGGGGATCAAGAGAGTGCAGATGGATGAATACGTCTCGAAACAGAAATGGAGTTAAACCCAAGAGTTAAGGGAAGCCTGCATGCAAACCGCTACAAAACTCCTTGACTTAATTATGTGCCAAAGTTGCCGTCCAGCCATTTTTTTGTTGGTGGTGTAGGGGAAAGTGAAAAACCAGGATGCACATTTTTTTTTATGCGAGAGGGACGGCCCATCTGGGGCTAAATCCATCAGCCATGTGCATCCACCGTTAAAGAAGAGGTTTAGATGTGAGGCTCAGGGGCAAATTGAGTATTGTATTTCAGCTCAGTGTTGAGAAGAGTCTCATTTCAAAGTAAGGTTCAAATATACTGAGCCTGACCACAGTCAGAAAAAAAAGCACACAGTCCTTATCTCATGTATTACACTAAACAGTACCTCTGGTATTGTGTGTGTAATTTTGTCCAGCATTCCTATTGATAACATTTAACTTTATGATTCTCAATACGTTAATTACTGGGATCTGGAAACCCTGAGCAGTCGGACTATCATTTGGTGTTAAACAAGTTCTTTGGAAGAGAAAAGAAAGACACATTTTAATATATTACCCAAACTGTCTGTTTGAGTCAACCATCACAGTTTTAGACTTTATAGATGTCCTGGTCCAACTTTAACCTACCCTGCTTGCTGTAGTTGTATGCCCATTTTCTTCTATTTTGGGAGCATTCACCTCCACAGAATCTCGTCACAGGCTCGCCTCTCCACTTGTTTTTCTTGCCCGGTTTCACTTCATGCTGCCGTGTTTCCAGATCTCAGTTACTCATTTCTCTCAGCACAAATACACATTTTAATTTTATAAAAAAAAAATGTTTTAAGTGAAATGCTATTGTTATTTTTGTGTCTTCCAATGTCCTTTGTATGTATTATTATTTTTCTTAACTTAGTGTTATGTAACAGACCTTCACCTATACTTTAAGTAGAAATATACTGCAGTATACAATTTGTCAATCAAGGACAATCCAGCTGTGCAGCATAACAACATTATCTGCTTAAATAATAGTGTATTACTCACCATGATATATTTCACAGTGTATATTCAGTACATCTTAGAGTAAAAGACTACGGTCCTACTTTTAGGCTTCATTCTAAGCTTTATTATTTCATATTATGTGTCTTTTTACTGTATTCCATTTGCTTTTTTAATGTGATTTGGCCGCTGCAATACTGTTATTTCCCATCAAGGTTAATAAAGCACTCCGTCAATCTATAAGACAAATAAGACAAAAGGTGAAGTAAAGCAAAAGAATAAAAAAGGCAAAAGTGAACATTAATACCAAAACCGTGGGCTGTAAAAAACACAATTAGCTTGTGACTGACTGTATGAAGTTGACCAACACAATGGATGATTATATTGGACATTTCACTTGCACTCTTGTTTAAATAATATGGTAAACTTAAGCATTTGTATTATTATTATTGTATTATTCCTTATGCCATTAACATTTTGGCAACAGCAAGCCAACCAATCTCACTGTGTGAAGATTCTTTTTAAGTGCAGCTTGGGCGTGTGTGGAGTTACAGTTATTACTAAAGTGACTTTGTATTTTTTTAACATACTATAAGTTTTTGTATTGCACTGTCGAGTCTTCTGATCCTGATGCACTGCGGTGTTTTGGCTGCCACATTTATGGGCCTCGTGCTTCACATCTTGTTGAGTTATGGAGTAGAGGTCGAATATAAAGGTGTTTTAAGCGTTTATAAGACACAAGTTCTCATTATGCATTTAAGCATCATATTTTTCTTTGTTTGCTTCTTACTCTTAATCTGTAACGCCGCCACCAAATTAGCTGTCAAGTCTCGATATCTGTTTACATAAGCCTGAACAGACTTTCATTCATTTCGCGCTAATAATGTTTCCCTTCCTGGAGATGTTAATTTATTTTTTCTGTAATTAGGTATAGTTTTTCATGGACATCTATTCAATCCTGCCTAATTGGGTGTATTTTTCATGAACAGTCTTGACAAACTTGGCGCATCATGTAACCACCAACCTTATAGTTTCATCTTCAAATATTTCATCTTTATCTGAAGCTCATGAAGCTGCTGGGGGTTAACGTAAACCAGATCACAGTTAATCTCTGCTCTAGTCATCCCTCATTATAAGGCAACAGGGGAGAGATGCAGCAGACCCGAGCCCCAGATTGCAGCCCTGTTGTCTACATGTGCTTGATGTGGGAACATTGGTACTGACAGGGACATATATTGTTACTGCTGAAATTGCTATGTTGCACAGACTACCTTTGTTTTGGTGTTGTTTTCCTTGAGAAAGCCAAAATGCTTGAAGAAACATGCCAGTAATGACCTGTACATGCATATTTACCCACTGTAATTCATTTTTAGGACCAACCTTTCTGCTATGCTGCTAAAATACAAATTCTTTATCTGTGAGTCCCCAATGTGCTTTAAATTCTTGTGCAGAACTTCATGGCTCGTATTCATTACACAATACATGCGTGGTATATTTTTACATAAATTTGAAGCCCACCTATTATTAAAAATTTGGGTTTTATCTCACTGGCTTGTATGACAGAGAGTGCAGTGAGATGCACTAGCCTGCTGTTGAATGCTCGGTATGTGATTACTTAAAGTTAGAAAACATGTTTTAACCTTTACTTTCTGATTTATTGCATATTTATAGAAACTCTTTTTCATAAACAAAGCAAGTCTCTTTTTATAGAACATTTACATTAATAGAACATTTGGGAAATACACTTATTTGCTTTCTTTGATGATGAAAAAGATGAAAACAAGAGGAAACAGCTAGCAGTTTCCTTCTGTTTCAAGTCTTTATGCTAACGTAAACTAAAGTTCTGCCAGTAGCATACCTTAGCAGCTTCATATTAACCGCACAGACATGAGAGTGGTATGAAATACTCTCTTCTGTCTGCAAGAAAGTAATTATGCACATTTCCCAATATGTCAAATTAGAACTACCAACTGTGGCAAATTTTAGCCCTGTTTTAATGAGGCATCAATCAAAATGAAGTCAAATTCTCTGCTTCACCACATGTGTAAAAAGTATGCGAGACCTGGAAAGATACCTGCCAATTTTATGACCCTAACGTTCATTTTGTTTACCACGGCTGTCAGTGAGAGTGAACAAGAGACAAATGAATAGTTTTTACTGCCTGCGTGGGATTAGAAGTGCCTGTTTAAATTATCCACACACCCCTGATGCCCTCTTTAAATTTGGAATATTTCAACTCCAAGGAAAGGAGTGCCATCCGGTTACTGGAAGAGCCAGCCGACCATGTGGAAAGTCTGCTTCAGTACACTCATTCTCTCTCTCTCTGTGTGTGTGTGTGTGTGTATTTCTGTAGATGTATGAAGGGAAATCTTTCTTGAGTCACTATTTTGTTTATGCATGGAGGCCTGCAGTCCTGTCCTGTAGCATATTTGAAAAACATTGCGTCATAAATTGTTGGATTTAAACTAAACAGGAATTTAGGACTTGATCATGTACGCCGTGAGAAAAGTAGAGTACTTATATGTGAGTTCAACCAGGCTGCAGCAAAACAGATTTCAGTGTTATCTTAAATTTGTTAATTTGTAAATTTAATAAAGCTAGTAAAGGCAGTAGAGTGTGTAAAGCCTCTGGACTACTGCTAATGGATGTCACATTAAAGTAATATTAACATTTTTTACTAGCAAGCAACTTATTTCTCAAGGGGAGAACATGAAGTCAAAGAAAGTGTATTAAATCCACTGGGTTCTTCTTCATTTCAGTGACTGAAAGAAGGGAAATGCTGGAAGACACTGAAACAAATGTGGAATGGTTTGTTGATTTATTCATGCTTTACCTTTCTGGAGGGTGTGCATCTGGAGTTTTTGTAAAGAAAGAGTATTTTCTGATAGGAAGCACAAATGTTTAAAGAATTTTTCAAACCATTTTTCATTAATATATAATTTGTCAGTTTAAGGAATCAAAACGAAAGAACTCACAACATTTCTGTCTACACAACCTTCATCTGGTAGATAAGCATTACACCATGTCTATAAAGTATACATGTACAGTGCTGGGTATATTATCTAATCAGATGACCACAAAAATTTGGTCAATTTATGACGAAACACCTCGATGAAACACATTCACAGCCAAGAAGTACCTTCGGGGCTAAGAGGTTCTTGATGTGCGTGGTATAAGATATTTTGAGCAACTTCCACACAGGAAAAAGTCTGTTTTGCTTGTATGAAGGGTGAGTTGTTTTCAGGTTGAATACTGACAGACTGGTGTTTGACGTTATGAGACAGTTCAAGTCTTTCCTTTTTGTAATGTCATCACTGACATTCAGCAAAAATCAGCGTGTCTTACCGTGACTTTCAACACGCTGAAACCTGAAAGTCTGTTGAGTCTCGAGACTCCTTTGGGTTACAATGGAGCTGTTAAAAGAGTTCCCGCAGTGAATAACCGCGAACCCCCGGAGAATCTATTCATATTGATCACGAACAGTGTCGAGGGGTTTGTATTGAGATGGTAATTCATGGAGATGAAAGCTGCAGCCTATAATGCAGGAAAATGATAAACGTGAAAGGCAGTTTTCCATGGAGTCAGGAAGATAATGGCTGACTGTATGTAATGTAAAATTACTGATCCATATACACTCTTTTGTCGCACTTGAGCAAGTGTGTATGTCTGAAAGGAGTATTTGATACGTGGCGAGTGGATTACACTTAACGTAGTGACACTCCACCTAAACCCTGTCTCATGAGCAAACATTTGGCCCCTGTAAGCTTGAAAAGGGGCCAGGTAGACTGAAATACATTGGCAGAAAAATAAATTTACCCACAAATAGGTACTTTAATTTAACAGAGATACTGTGAGTGGAGTCTCTCTGGTGTAAAGTGACAACAGCTTATTTGTCGGCTCTTGAGCTTCTTCACATATTGTTTCCCATTCACAGTCTGCAAAACAGACGTCTAAATCCTTTTCCCATTTAGCCCTAACTGTTAAGGCCTGCAGCTTAACAAATGAACGACACAAAAATGCAAAACACTCGCCTGCCAATATTGACTCTACTACATCTAAAAGTAAACGACATAATCTACCCACTATCCTGCATCCAGCGGTGCTGGAATTTGTGTGTCGTATAATACAGGGCGATGAGAAACACAAACAATCAACAGGTCCAGAGCTCTGATGTGACGTCCGTTCTGCACTGAATTCTTGGTTGATACCTTTATTTGGCGTGCGAACATTTTCACCGGGTAATATTCGCTTTCTGTGTGAAAAAAACCCTGCAAAGAAAACGTGTGTGAAGGTGTGTTAAGGTCTTTAGACGTTGATTAGCTGTAAATCCCACATTCAATTACAAAGTACAGATAAAAAGCCTCTTGTGTGTTGTCTCTTAGGATGTGTTTAAGAGGGAGCAGGGCGTAATGAACAAACGCATGCTTGGATTATCTGTACCTGTCTTTACATCTCTTAATATAAGAGATCCCCGTCCGACGAACCTCATCTGTGTAACACGTGTGTGTGTGTGTGTGCCTGTGAGACAGAGAGAGATATGGAACCGGTTGAGTGACTGGTGGGTGTGTGTGTGTGTAGGGGTGTGACCCCGGTGACTCAGCCACCAGCAATGTTCTTCTTCAAGGTGAATGAGTCACAACCTCCCTCCGATTTCTCGTTCCAACGAACGTCTGCCTCGCCTTTCAGTGCAAAACTGAACCCAGATCCAAAAGACACGTACCAACATTTATAAAACATGTGTCATGTGAATTTATACAGGGAATTATGATTTATCTTCGTGAAAGATACAAATTAATAGTTTTAGGTAGGTATTTATACAGTAAGAGACAGCTGCAAATGATGCCCGAGGGTGGATTCATTTACATTTTTGATGCATGCAACTACAAGGTCATAACAGTTCATGCAAAACTAAAAGGTAGCTATGATAAGCTGCAGTCTTCATGAGCCAAGATTCATTTACAGATTTTAATTATACGTTTTCCCCGTTAAATGATGCTGAGCATATAAAGGCATTAGTACAAGCTGAATACCTTCTTATCTAAAAAAAGGGAGTAAACCCACTTTAGGTTTGTTTACCACCCGCTGCATTCCTGCTTGGCTTACTGAAAGAAATATCAGAACCACTGACTCGTGCTGTTTGTTCTTCTGAGAGAAATTAACACTTTCTTCTGCCTCTCTCTCCCCCCTTCGTTTCAATTTCTCCTCCTGCTCCTCTTTTCCATCCCTTCGCATTTCCTCTCCTGTTTTCCACCTCTTCGTGTCTGCTGCTTTCATCAGCATTGTCCTGCTGTTAAAATTGCCCATACGCTCGTCCTCTTGAGCTCAGCCACGCTACTCACAAAGTGAAATGGATTTGCAGGCTGAAAGTTATTCCAACACAGCGAGAGCACCTAAAACTGTAAATATTTTCCGCTGACATGAGAGTGGTCATCTCGGGTGAAGAGCTCTCATCTGTGTTAAATAAATTCTGCCCTGGAGGGGAGAAATTAGAGTACTGAAATTCATTTGAACCACATCTAGAATCCATGTCTTTCTTTAAGTTGAGGCAACAATTGCATTCTGCTGTTGCACACGAGCTGATGTCCGAAGTGCGTACAGAATTGTATTTGTTTGTGACCAAACCTCATTTAAGAGCAGGAAGTATGTTTCAACACGTCGAGCTGCTGTTGCTGCTGCAGCGGCTAAATGAGCCACTTGTTGAGAGTACCACAATGCTGCTCTGAGAAACACAGGAAGAGAGCAAACAAAGAACAGCATGGAGCAGACCTGGTGTTTCTGGGGGCGTCATTTGGCAAGAGGTCACACAGGAGGTTAGTGTGATCAATGGGCTGATGGCTTCCCTTCTCTAATGGGGTGAAGGAAGGACGAGACAGAAGAAAAGGGAGGAGGAAATAAGCGGGAGAAGGAAATTGAAGACAGAATGAAGGAATACAACATATTTGTGGGATAATGAGTCGAAGTCAAACAGAAATTTGAATTCTCCATGTTTTGTGGCAGGAAGTATAAACTATAACGAGCAGGAGCTGATTCATTTGGAATCAGCAGCTGTTGCCCCCGTTTTTCCATTTTTATAAAAAAAGATAAAATAGTTTTTGGACATATTTGTGAAAAGAGTGTTGTAACATTTTAGTAAGGTATTTCCAGGAGATACACTATCACTTTCCATGGTCCGCCACGGTGACTGGTGCACATCATAGCTCTGTATAACCAACAAACTTTGATACGATTTCCCCTTTTTTCAACAAAGACACATAGCGTTGGTTACGTACCATCAGCACATTTAAGCTGTCCCTTCATAACATTAAACATTTGGGAGGATAACTTGGGCTGTTAAGTATGTATTCCACTCAGAAAATGAAAGCTAGCAAGCTAGGCTAATAAACCCACTCGGAAAGTGCAAGCTAATCAGTGTTAGCAGTGATTCCCACAAAACGGTACTTTTCATTTACATTGTTTAAAAGCCTCCTGAGTCACCGGCACCGCCTGTTAGCATTAGCCGTCTCACTTTCATGGGTCCATTTGAGGTGATTGCATATTGACGGACTGTCATCTCACAGCAGTGATTAGTCCTGTAACCACAGCCCTCCGTACGTTGCCTCGGGATTCCAATCAAGACACAATTAACTGGTGTACAAAAAGCAGGAGGCGGGGTGGTGGTGAGGAGAGGAGATGATTACAGGAGTAGAAGGAGAAAAATCAAGGCAAGCAAATAAGGAAAACTAAATTGGTGCACACCGTCTGCCCCTCAGCCGTTGCACATATGAAGTCAAGTCAACTTTATTGTCAGTTTCTCCACATGTGCAGTACATAAGTGAAATGCGAAATGAAGCGTTTCTCTCGGTCCCACGGTGTACTAAAAACTATACAGAGATAACAACTAAGAATTCGAAAACAAGACAGTGGAAGCCTTGCCATGAGACATCAGTGCAGGATAAGTTCAGGACATGAATGTAGAGCAGCCACATATATACACATATATACATGTAGTGCTTCCATTGTGTAAACCACCTCTTCTACTCCCCTTGCCATTTGGTTTGCATGTGGCTGCTAGCCGCGCAAGAGTCTTCAGGCGATTTGTGTTAGCTTTTCTCTGGCAACTGAGATGACTATGATTAGTTCTTTTGATAAGGTTTTTGACTGAGCTTCATTTGCCTTTTCAGCACCTGAAATAATGGCAACTGAGCAGGCCTGTGACAGGCTAATGAATAGGGAGTTTTTAGTCTAAATGCTCAGGGATTTTATCAAAAGTGAGGTGTAATTGTGGGCTTTTATTTAAGGAATTTGTTGAGTAGTTTTAATTTAAAGGTACAGCAGAAAGATGTGGTTTTCCTTACTATTATACATACTACAACTGCCAATTCCATTTGGGAGGAACAAAAGCTGTTTTAAAGCTCTCCAAAAATTCAAACTTAATAGTTAGGCTACTAACTTTTTTGATTATTTGTAGCTTGATATGGACCTGGATTTGCATGCTGTACATTATGTGATTTAACGCCCCTTTGATACATTTAGTATTCTTCAGTTCATTTCCCTTAGTCTGCACTTCGGAGACGTTAGAATAATCCGATATTTCATCATGATAAGGTTATGTCATGGCGCTGGCCTTTTGTTTATGTTTATGTTTTATGCAGACCCTTCAGAACAATAAAGATGTGGTGTTTATAAGCTGACTGGCTGTTAACACTCTCACACACATACTTCACTCAACAGCGCTCTGTTGAAATTGATTGAATGTGAAGCTTTTGTTTGTTGTGTAACTCTTTTTACATATAGTCCAGTTTATATATAAAAAAAAAAATATATATATATATTTTATATATGTGTGTGTGTGTGTTTATAAGCTGACTACATATATATAGTATATATTTTGTACTTTCAAACCTCCACGGTCAGCTTTAGTCAATTAAAATGATGTGTGCCGTATTCTTCAAAGGATTTTAATTTGACAGCATCACGCTGCAAGATTTGTTGATTCACATTACAATAAGCCCTAATACTACAGCAACTATTTAAGGTTGAAGACATTATATCATTTCAGTTCATGAAAGTGGTTATTTCTTTCAAATGGAAAACCTACAAATAGGAAAAGTTATTCCAGGACATTTACTGAGGCATGACGTGTGTGAACTGCAGAGTAAAAACAGAACTGCACAAAAACACACACACACACACACGTCCAACTTGTTCCATTCATGTTAATGTGTGGGATGTGTTTAGCATTAGTTGATGTCCGGTTGGATTTAGTTTTTCTCTTCAGGTTAGAAAATGGCCGCGGATGTTTAAAGGGTGAGTTCGCCCCAATTCATGTCACTTGAAGCGCACTTGTAGGTCCATGCATATAGATTCAGTTTAACTCGTCTAAGTCTAACTAGATGACATTCAGCCAGTGGCTTTTTTTAAATACAATTTTCTAGTTACCATAATTTCTGGACTATAAGCCGCTACTTTTTTCACACGCTTTGAACCCTGCGGCTTAAACAATGATGCGGGTAATTTATATTTTATGGGCTAACGAGCTTCATGCCGCCAATACATTTAGGCTCGTCACACCAGACCAATGAAACCGTTCGAATCACCGTAAATCAAACACACCCACATTAAATTCTTCAGATCAGTTTTTTTTTTTTCTTTTGAAATTCAGAGGGAGCGGCTTATACTCAGGTGCGCTCAATAGTCCAGAAATTACGGTATATGTTACTGTTAATAAAAGTTTATTTATTTATTTATTTTTAAGCTTTCATCACCACATAAAATGTATGCATGAAGTGATGGATATCTCAAAACCTGACAAAATTCAAGCAAAACTATCTGCATAGCTGAATACCACAAGTGTAGATTGGAAAATCTTTTATTTAATTTATTTATTTTTTTGTATTATTTGGGGCGAACTGACTGTCACGTTGTTATGATCTCAATACTTCAGTTGGACTCTCTTTGGGGAGTGTGTGTGACTGTATGTACTGTATTTTTGATCAAGATCCGAGATCCATGACTTTAAAAAGAAAAGCTTGTTATCATTACCACACTGTCCCTGGAAACTGGAAACTGCACAGAAACATCTGTCATAAAATGTCTTGGCTGAACATAAAATCAATACTGAAAAGTGAAACCATCTAAGACCTTTGGGCCGTTTCTTTGAATGTGCTACAGTGTGCAAATCAAACTAATGTGGTGTCACATACACACATACCAACAAGAGACCAGGTGAATGTCACCCTGAAAATATTGCATTCCCTCATTTTCTGGCAAGTGCCTTCACACGCTGTGACTCATTTTTATCAGTGTGTTGGCATTTTGTTTTGACACTAATTCTTAAAAAGACTCAATTCAAGAGCACAAACCTTTTCATAAACTTTCTTCTTGCATGAATAAAATATATCTTGTTTTATTATTGATGTATTGATACACACAATACACTCCTAATACTATGAACAACTGTTATAAGATTTGATTATAATTTTTACTCTAATAGTA
>JAVQJD010063407.1:0-52853 GCA_036023655.1 Nannoperca australis | reverse complement strand
CCCCCCCCCCCCCCCCCCCCCCCCCCCCCCCCCCCCCCCCCCAGCTCCTTCAATTAAAACAAGCACCTTTATCAAGCTCTTGGTTTCAGTAACGCAGCTGCTGTGACCACGCACCCGCCACATCCATGACTGCAGCCACACGCTCTGCACACTGAGTGATTCATTCACGGGCATTCCTTTGCGTGTAGAAATCACAAAACTGTCCCAATCATAACCCCCCCCCCTTCTCTGATCTGCAGGTCGCTTCACGGATCTGCCCTCCAACATGACGGTTAAAGAGGGACAAAACATAGAAATGGCGTGTGCTTTCCAGAGCGGAACCTTGTCCGTGTATTTGGAGATCCAGTGGTGGTTCGTGAAAGCGCCTGAACCCACTGACAGCGAGGAGGACGTCGATGCTGAAGAGGTACGAGGGAGTTTTTTTTCCCCTTTCTTTTTTCTTCTCCATCAAGGGCTGTGCGATTTATGTTTTAAGCACACCCACTCATAAAGGGAATAAGGGCATCCAACAAGTATCCGCGCTATTACGCACAAGCGCCTTATGTCATCAGCGCCGTGCTTGCCAGGCACTCATGGTAGAACTTTTTATTGACCTAATTTCTTACGAGGAACAGCATGTTTTGACCTTCACATGTCTTAAGCTGCTGCCTTGAAGTGATCAAAAACGCCATTCACAGTTAGTTGCTTTAAACTTTATTTTGAGCTAGAATCCCCTCATATGACTGGGGACCTCTGTGAAATGTCCATCCACACCAAGGCAGAGCCACTTTAATAAGGAACTACATATTTGGTTGTGCAGCTCTGATTGTTTTCATATTTGATTTGATATTTTTGGCTCAAACTGTTAAAACAATCCCTCCACACACTGAGCAGGCATCAGTCACACCAAGAAAAAACATAAGAACATTAATCAAGGACTACTGTGAGGAAAAAGAGAGAGCTTGTTCTGGATATTAATTACACGATGAATGAAGTAAATGAGACTGATTATTCATGAACGAATCAAAAGTGTCTGAATCAATACAGCCAAAGCATATTCTTGTATTATATTGCCTCATTAAGTGCATTGGAAGCGCTTTGGCATTTTGTTATGTATTGCTGTTGCATTACTGCTGGCTATGACAGCTTCCCTTGCCTCAAATAATGATCAGCTGCTTAGTGGATAAGAGCGTCTAAATGTGTTTACTGCTTTCAAATGGTTAGAAATGGCTTGCTTACATATTGTATGGCAGGTAGCTGCATGTCAAGATTTGGAGGGGTTGATGTATTGTCATGACAGACATCAAACCGTTCTATTTCTGTGACAAAGAGGAAGGCAGATATATGTGTGTGACAGCGTGGCTGGATATCCATGTGGCTTTAATTATTCTTCCATTGTTGCTGGGCTCTCATAGTTGTGCCGGCCAGGCTTTGATGTGGGTTTGATCCCACGTGACTCTTGGATGTTGGGCTGAAGTGTTCTATTGATGCAGACATCACATTGTTACCCACATTTCTTATCACGGAAGGCTGTTGAATAGGAAGCCGCTGTGTGTGTGTGTGTGTGTGTGTGTGTGTGTGTGTGTGTCCTGCAGTGTTGCAGTTTGAATGGGAGCAGAGTCGAGCCTGTGTGTGAGAACCTGCTTGGGAAGAAGCCGGTCTTCTGGAAATTTTGTGGAAATGAGTGCGATGTCTAAGAATGCAAATGTGTATGCAAATATAAGCTGCATGCATGAAAAGTACGAGTTGTTGGATCTTTGAAAGGATGACATGAAAAGAGCAACGCCGAGAAAACAGACGGCAGCTTCACATTAAAACAGTGCAGGAGAAAAGTCGGGTGGATGGGTGGGTGGATATTTTACCTTCAACTCTCAACGACCCAGGATCAGTTCTCAACTTTACAAATAAATATTCTACTGAATATGTTTTTCAGTCACGTAACAAAGAGAAACATGAAAACATTATAAAACCCTCCATTCGGACAAATACAAGTAATATACAATACACAAAGAGCTGTAATTCATGGATAACCAGTATCCCAGCAGTATTCCATGGAGTAGAAACTGGATTAAGACAGCAAAATAAAAATGACCAAGCAGAAAATAAAAAACTGTAATATAAAATTTTTATATATTAAATACTTGTTTATATATTTATATATATGTATGTTTGAGTAACACTGGAACACCTCTAGTTATCTGGGGACCCTTCACAAGACCTCTACCAAACAGATGAAGAAAACTCTGATGGTAGTTTCATCTACAAATAATGTTTTCGATGAATGACTTTGGATTCAGCTAAGTGATGTTTCAAATGTACAGAACAAGACTTTTATCTTTTGAGAGTATTAGTTGAAATATCTTGGAGATCACTACCCCAAGCTCTTCTTCCCAAACCTCTTTGAGATACTTTATAGATGGGGTACTTTTATCTGAAGTCAAATCTACAAACCCGGGCACGAAGCTCTTAGTGTCTGGCTCTGGTGACATGTACAAACTAAGCTTGTTACTAGTTTATATCTTCTCTCCTATGTAATTAAGAAAGCATCAAACCTATCCACATTTAAACCATGTTAAGTGGCTTAAAGTTCGGAGATCGTATTCCACATTATATATTATACAGTATTTATTCTTTTATACTTCTTCATAATATGACATTTCTACTGTGTGACATATAATAAAACAATTCTGCATCCAGACTAAAAGCACTGAATTTAAATTGTGTGAAATGGTGTTTTAAATGGATTTAAAAACATAAAAAAATATTTCCCTCTACTGTATTCATGGACACACTCATACACACACACACCCCACACACACTCTCTCACACCTATATGTCAATGCAGCCACAGTCATGTGTACACACACACACACACACACATACACACACACACACACACACACAGAAACATGTACACAGTGTTTTTTATTGCTTTGTTTATTTATTTATTGTTTGGTTTCTCGAATGGTTTTAACCAGAATTGAGCAGCCTGAGCGAGACGCCTTATCTGCACTGTATCTGTTGCACTGCTTCTGCTTATGTAACAATGTGTGTCCGTATTGTCCCTGTTAAAATGAATAAAATAAAAGGCGGGAAAATTTCATCAAATAGAAACATTCTAGATGCATGATGTTTTACACATTTGGTGTCAATGAAGACATTGACATTGCTGCTATTTATTTATTTATTTATAATGTTAAGACACATTCATCAACCTTTCTGTAAATGTGTCAGAGTTAGAAAGAGCTGGTGAAGTCGTCCCTAAATGAAATGACAACATATGTGATATGTGATTAAGAACAACATCCATAAGTCTTCTGAACTGATGCTCCTGATGGCAGAATGACTTCATTTATCATCACTGCAAAAATGAAACCTGTTTCTGCTCTGACACAGCTATGGTTATGGTTTGGCCATAGTTAGGTAAAGATCATTACGTTCAAGTAACATTGTGGTTATAGGCAGGAAAACAGGCCAGAACAAAACTAACTAGCTAACGTAACAGGAAGAAATAGTGCATTTGTGGAAGACGATTGTCGGCACCAGATTAATACACATTTATTGCTCCAAAGATTATTTACAGCAGCAGAGGTGGGACTGAGAATTCTCAGAATTCTCGTAGTTGACAATACCAAACAGTTAGCGACATAAGAAAAAAGCATGTTTGAATTTTTCACAAAAATCAAATTTGTGTTGGAGGAAAATAACATTGAAAATGAGCATGTTGCATGCAGGGTTTGTGCTAATTTCATAAAATTGTATGAGACTGCACTGGACATAGAGGAAAAAAAGACAATAGAAAACGCTGCTGTTCGGATGAAGCTTCCACAACAAGTGGTAAAGGATTCTCCTCTCAGATTATAAATGGCATGCTGCCAGTTCATAATTATGCGCAAACACAGAGAGACAGAAACAAAATATTCACACCTCCATGGCAAAGAGGATTCATGCTGCTGATGGGATATGCTACACTTGTGATGTTGTTGATTCTAGTCAAAGAGAGGAGAGGAGTGATGGTGGAGCATGAGTGTGAGCTAAACATTTGCTGTTACAGAACATGAGCAGATTACAGTGGAAGCAGTGGGTCATCACTCTATATGGCAGTGTGGGGCTCCATTATACATGATGATGTAGTGTTGATGGATATTGTACTGCATGATCTGGGTCTGTTTTTAGTATTTCGGATTCTAATCCACAAAAGATAAATGGAATCTTTCAAAATACACAAAGTATATCATTTTGTGTGTCATTAAATTATAGATTTGAGGATGAGATGTTAAGATGTGTGCAGGGGGTGTACTTTGTTATAGTACATCTGTCATTTTAAAAGCATGGCAAGCAGTGTTAAAACATAACTGCATTGCTGAATTGTTTTAATAATAACTCTAGTATTACGCTTTGTTGCCTTCATCAGGCTGGTGTCTGAGGTTGTTTCTGGTTTCCTTTGTGTAGTCTATTACAAGTTATGTGACTTAGTGATTCCCAGCCGTGTGACCCAACCCAAAACAGGCAGATGTTGAGGGGAATGAATTTTAACCTGCAAGTGTTTGGATGTTGTGTTTGATCTTCCAACCAAATGTACATCTAATTGCTAAAAAGGTCCAACAATGTTTGAACTTATTAAGAAAAAAATAACTACTTTAATGTGATGATGACTCTGTTCTATAGACATTTCATTGAGTCTGTGTTTGGGAACATGAATCTGGCCAATAAGAATACGCTTGGCTGGCTGGTGAGTCAGCTGCAGCTGTCTGACCTCCACTACTGGCCAGTCCTGATGAGTTGTTCCCCCACTGCAGGTTCCTGCTCAGCGGACAAAAATACCCAAAGTCTTATTTGTCTGCACAACAATTAGTAGCCAACATTTGCAGTGATCTCTTTACTTAAGCACTTTATGTATTCGGCCATCTTCATTTGTACTGTTTGTCCTTGCAGTCTGTCTAGATGGTCGCATTATGTGATTATGTTTTTTTTGTGAGGAATGTCTCTTGTTTTCTATACCTGGTTGCAACCAAATTTCCCCTGGAGGGATAATAAAGTTTGACTTGACTTGACTAAAGTGAAGCAGTGTGTACTTGTGACCCCAATATCGTCTCCTCAAAATTATATTTGTATACTACTAATATGTTTTGCAAAATAAATTCAAAAGGAAACTCAATTGTTGCCTGCTAATATAATCACTGGCAAAATTGTTTTCACTCAAGAAAGTGCTACATTCTGGTTCCACTAGGGAGTCACAGGGACGTGGCTGGGTGACGCTGAGCGTATAAAACACACATTTCTCAGTTTAAAAAGTGAGTTCTTCTTTTGCCACTGAGACGTTACCTGCAGCTGCTCCTGTTGGAGCCACTTTGTAGCAGTTAATACAAAGTTAGTCAACAAGAGGCTGCTCCCGGTGACTCTGTTCAATTATCAGTGTCCTGTGGGGAGGGACTGAATTCAATACTAATCCCCCTCATGAAAAGAAACAAACCAGACTCATCTGAACATGTATTAAAGGGTTGCACCACTGCAAGTTTCCATCATGTATGTTTTCTTCAAACCATAAAAAACAGGTGTCTCTGGAGAATTTTAACTCCAGAACAATGCCCGCTGGAAAGTTTGCTAACATGCTCATTATGTTTTTTCAGAATCTTGATTATAGTAAATAAGTTGAGAGAATACACAACAATTAATTCATTTAACTCACTCTTTCAAGTCAAAGGTCTTCAAGTCGGAACAACACATATTTTTTAAGATCTGAAATGGTCTGAAAAAAAGAAACCTTTAAAAAAATGTAAGTTGAAGTAACTTTAAATTAATACAACTTACATATGTATGTTAATTGGATGTGAGCATTTTGCAACTCTGCAGATTTCTACAATAAATATGCATCCTTGTGATGTCTAAACTTCATCATCTGGGTGATGTTTTGTCTGCATTTACTGCTGCAGATTCATTTTATATAGAACTCACTGGGACACTGCTGGCTGGGGGACTCTCATCACAGGTGCCATATAGTATGCTCATTTAAGTGTAATCGACTGATTTTCCACTTTCCACTGAAATTGTACAATTTTCCGCAACCAAGATAAACTATCCAGTACTTCACAAGGAAAACATAAAAATCTGAAAAACACAAAATATCTTTAGCAATAGCATGTTCTTTCTTCTTTCCTATTCCATTCAACCTTCTGTGATCCTACTGGAGTGTTCTATTGATGCAGTGGATTACCACTGTTATAGATCACCATAGATACACAGTTTACTAGGATAGGGTGGACTCAGAGCCTACAGGTGGATGCTGGGTGGAGGTGGGGCTCATAAAATGATAAATGAGCAGCAGCAGTAACGACATATATTTGTTCATGCAGAGCGAATATAAAACATGAAACATTTCCTCATTTGATGCATTAGTACCTTATGTTAATTATATTTTGTCACCTTCATCAAACATGCATCCTTTTCTACATATTGATAGAGCAGTAGAAAACACAAGGGTTAAATCCATCACCATTATAAAAAAGATTCATTGCTATTTCTGTGTTTAATGTGAGTGTAGTGGAAAACCCTAGTTAGCTTCCTGAAAAAGCTCCCAGGCTTCCTTTATTTTCCATTTATTTAAAAACTGCAACATCACTTTCTGAGAAACTTTTGTGTTTTATTTTATTGGTTATCATCTGTGTTCTGCATTTGATTTTCTGTTAAACTATCATTGTGAGTGTAAAACAGCTGCCGACCTGAAGGCTGCGATGATAAACTGAAAAGTAAATCACTTAATGCTGGACATCGTACATCCAGATCTATTCAGCTGATCCCCCGGCCACTGCCTATCAATCAAATCTGTAGCTACTCTTGTGATGTCACACATAAAAGTCAGAGATGGAAACATAATGTGCTGAGGAGGTAATAAACACACCAACACTAAATAATATATACCCTGAGCCTGGGGACTTCTGCTTTGCTGCCATGACCTGCATCATCAAAAAAACAGAGAGAGCAAAACACGGCCTCCTGGATAATGGTAATAACTCCTTTCCATGTATTTAAATAAAAAATACATAAGTGAATTCCTTTTGGTTTCAAACCCTAAATCCTTCTTATTCTGAAGAGGTGGATTCAATTCTTCTTGGGGATTGATCTCTCTTTTTTATCCAGCTAATCCCACCGCTGTTGTTTGCCATAAGATCAATTTATTGAGTAAATCTTTACAACCCTGTCCACTGGTAATTCTATTTGGGGTAGGATTATGTTTGGATATAAGAAAAAAAGGGAGAAAAGCCGAGTTAGATCGGTGAAAGTAACTCTTCTGATCCTTTCAGTCAGTGCTCGGAGAGTTTGCAGTTGCATATTTATATTCCTACCTAGGCTGAGAATAAATACATAAAAAGTAAAAAACTGCTTAGAATCAATTCTTTAATGCTTTCTGTGAGTGCAAATAAATCTACAAGATATCTACTATATCTACAATATCAGAAAATCGACACCTTGACGGAATGAATTGTGAAGCTGGATCAAGCAAAGACACAAAGAATCCAAGATGATGCTGGAAAATGGACGTAGATGTGTGCTGTTTAAAAATTAATACTTCATTTCATTCCTCAAATACCGCCCGGAGTGCATGAATGGCAAGGCTGCTGCTGGATCCAAACCTGGATTTACTTGACCTGGGATATGTTAAAAGGTAGCATGATGTGTCTGTAAAAGTGAAATGAATTTAAAAAAAGGTAAGCGGCAAGGCTGCCCTCGGCCGGGACCAGCAGCAAAAATAGGGATCAGCCGAGGCCTGCGGTCAGAATACAAATGACCCTTACATGAAACATCCACCAGTGCACTTTGACCAAAATGCACTCCAGCCACAGCAAGCTTTACCTCTCTTAACAAGTGAGTTTATAAATCCAGTGGGTGTAACAGCAAGGAAGCATAAAATCCATCGGCTGCTATGCTCTCTGAGTGACCTTACTGTGTGCCTCTCCTCCCCTCCATCACAGCCACAGCCTCCTCCAGCACTAACTGGAGGTAACTGCTCTCATCAGCCCCGCCGCTCTGCTATGCACACACACGTCTGTAATGACTGTAATGGCTTCCAAATGGTTTGCGGTGAATATGAGTTCTCCACAGGAGCTTGCTGTTTGTGTGTGAGCATGCACCGACACATTAAAGACCCTGCTGCTTTCATTTTCGACTAGTGAACTGTAGACCGCTCACTGTCAGGCTCCCCTACAGTCATCAGTCATGGAGAGAAGGCTTCCTTTGGAATCACTGAAATCACCAGTGTCACATTCTCACAACTTCTGTTAAAAAAACCCAATTCTAATGTTTTTACTAAATTAATAAATGCAAGTTACTTTACGATTTTTAAAGAACCTCAGAGTAGATGGGCTGTGTATGTGTTTGATTGACAGCTGGGCATGTCAAGGTACTGTTGACAAACTTGTGCTGGGAAGCTGTAGCTTACTAACAAGGACAGAAAGTGTTTTATTAAAAGCCATACTGAAAAATAAAGGTCACACCAACACCAACACAACACAAAAACTGACTGATTTTGTTGGTCCCTAATTCAGCAGTAGCCCAAGTGTTCAAGCCTCTCCTACATAACTACAATGTTTTCAGTATAATTCCAGCTGGGGACCTTTGATGCATGTCATACATCTGCTGGAGCCTCTGAGTGGGAGGGCTGCTGTACATGTCTGGTGTGTCTCGTGTTGAGTAGCAGGCTGCTGTCTGGCTGCAAGTGGCCGTCAGTCAGACTACAACACGATAGTGAAACTATTGCTTTATACACAGTTTATAATGAAATGACTGTGTTGGCTACATGAACAAACAAACAAGCAAAACAAACACTAATTTCAATTCAGGAGGAGATAGTAAATTTGTTGTTGACAAAAAGAAAGAAGATAGAATATCACTGGATACATGCTTTAAGATGGATGCTTAACTAAAATGTTGAAAACACATTATTTCTTGGTGAATGATGTAACATGGACAAACATGTACACTGGAGAAAGGTTACGCCAAGGTTTTCTAGTTGGAAGGCACGTCTTCTCTCGTGATGGCAATGGAGTGTTTAGGAATAAACTGTCGTGGTGTCACAGAGAATGACAGAAGGAGCTCTGTCAGCCGACTCCACAATATATCCATATTGATAGATCTGATTCAGATGCCTGTCTGCTTTCCTCTTCTTCAAAAATCAAAGCGCTTGAATGCCTCATTGGATTGTCACGCAATACCAATATAATGCCTTTTGAAATGTGAAGGTCACAGAGAATATGTTATCTCTTTCAAGGATTTTGTTTGTGTTTGGATTTGCACATTTTTAATTTTTTTCTGCCTTTTATGGCATTTTGATGACACTCCTCCAGCCCTGCAATCACTGTGCTCTTTGGTCTGCAACGTGGCCTGAAAAACGATAAGATAAAATAAGGTTAATAGGTAAGTCTGCTATTTGTCTTTTTTTCTATTTCTGCAAACCATACCACTCTTTTCTTCTGAACACTCCTTTCTAACATGCCAAAAAACCCTGCTGTGAAACTTTAAATGGTTCTTATGTTGTATCCAGGGCAGCTTCAGCCATGTTGAGTCCATTCATGTGCTGCAGAGGAATGAGATGATGGAGGCGATGGATGAAGGGATGGGCAGATGGAAAAACCATATGGGAAGTGTGATGCAATAAGGATACAGGATGCCTCAGGGGAAATATCTGGAAGAGATTCATACATGCATGCAAAACAAATCCTCATTTACTGTCCCACGTTCACAGCTCTATAAACTGACCAGACTGTATCACATGAACATTGTAGACTCACAAAGCAGGGGCTTGAAGTTTCATTTAGGCAAGCTGTCCGTGCTTCTTGTCCATGATGAGGGAAGGAGAGCTAAGAGCAGCTAGTTAGCTGAGTGACTCATTTCACTTTACTGTCAAAATTGTACCATAACACTATCCTTTAAAATCTAAAAAGAAAATGGTTTCATGCCTTGAAAAGATATACAGATTATCAGTCCATTGGTATAACTATAGTTTTCTTGTGTTTCAGCAGTAAGTAACGTTAGTTAGTTATTTTTATTTCAATGCATTTGCGTACTCAAATCTACAATGAGGCAAGATTTAAGTGAAACAGCACTTCTCTTTACACTTCTGCTATGCCTCAAAACAGCAACTGGACATATATAACAAATATCCACCCTGCGGTCCAAAAGGACTTCTTACACTGTAATCATACCATGTTGCTGTATCCTCCTGCTATTTTACTTTTTTTTTCATTTTTTCATTACTAAAAGAAATTCATTCATGAAAGCTTTTCAAAAGATATGGGGGTTTAGATTAACTGTTGAAAGGTGCACTTTAAATACAGACAATCAACTAGTTCTGGACTCTTGTGTTCTTGGCTAAGTCTCACATATTCAATGCCTTGGGGCAGGTCCACAATGAGCAATTTCTCACTTAGCAAATGAGTAAGCAAGTAAAACTTCATTTATATAGCACTTTTTAAAACCAGGTTTACAAAGGGTTTTGCAGTTACAGAAAGATGATAACGATAGAAATAGGACCTGTTACTACCTGATGTGATGCCTGTAATAATTCAAACGATCAGCGCTTCACTTTTACAGTGGGAGATGGTTTATCACTGGTGTTTTCAACCTCCACCTTGGCTGAAAAGCAATCCATGAATAAATAAATACAACAAACACAAGAAACAACAGTTTAAGAAATAAATCAGGGCAAGAAAGAATGAATAAAATAGATAAGATTTGGAAGACATTTGATGATGTGACTCCCAAAGAGAGACTGTTCTAGGAGTCAGGACAAAAAATACTTGGTGGCCTCAAGTCTGGAACTTTGTGCAGGTCACAACCAGGAGGCCTAGTGGACCTGTGAGGACCAGCGGCTTACTCATATATGCTGAAGCCAAGTTGTGTAGCACCTTAAAAGTAATTAGGAGGATTCTAAATTGAACTCTACATTTAACAGGAAGCCAGTATAATGGAGCCAGCAGCAGGGTATCATGGGAACACTGTGGAGTCTTTGTAAACGTGCAACAGAATATTGAACTAACTGTAAACGTGCTACAGGTTCTTGGCTTAAACATGGCATACATTATAATAGTCAAGACATGAAGGGATTCAACAGTGGATGAATAATAACTGATTTAAGATGTTTCTTAAAGTTAAACCAGGATTCAAAAATAAAGAGTTTTCTGGAAACCACCTTTAAATTAGAAGCTAAAACCTAAGGGCTGTTGAAAAATGTCAACTATCTGATTTGGTGCAAAGACCAGAACGTCAGATTTGTTGCACAAAACAATGAGACATAAGTGAGACGGACAGTGGAGCTAAAGCATGAGGAAAACATCAGTAAGGTGTAGAAAGATGTGCAGTTTCTTCAAAGTATTTTAAGCTCTGACAAATGGGACTGACTTGCGCAACGGTATGTGCTACAGAAAAAAAGCATAGACTGATTTAAGCCTGACTCTAAACTAAGTCTGAAAACAAGCCTCCATTTAGGCTTCATCTGCATAACTATTAAAGGCCTAAAGGAACTAGAGTAGCAGAATATTATTTTTCCTCTTTCCTGGCCCATTAACCATGTCATGGCCCCAACCCCTTAGAGGGTTTCTGCCAATTGAGGACAGTGCAGCATCATACAACATTTTATAGAATGCACATCAATCAGTGCAGCTGCACCCACATCCATAAATTTCCTGCAGCCAATATATTTACCAACATCTTTTCCATAATCCACCATATTCCTTTTGGTGCTTTAATCAGCAGCAGATAATGACCCGTGATGGCAGAAAAGGGCTTATATACATCACAGAGGGACAGGAAATTAAACATGGATTAAGGAGATGGTTTATCCCTGCTGTTTGATATCAGAGGCAGATTATAATACATGCATAATGATGGAGGTGTTAAGGTTGGCTGTGACTTTAACACCATGAAAATCAGCTTATACACTGACTATTTTCAATGTTGATCTGAATGCACAAGCTGTATTTTTTACATTTTATTGCTGATAAGGCAGTGAGGATTACGATACAAATAGGACTGTCTGATGTGATGCCTGTATTAATTCAAAAGATCAGCGCTTCACTTTTACAGTGGCCGATGGTGTATCACTGGTGTTTTTAACCTCCACCTTGGCTGAAAAGCAATCCCTGATCCTCCATTGTATCCATTAATATAAAAAACGTTTAAAATGCTTTTTCCGTCATGCTAGTGGGACAACTGAACACCCTGGACTACACACACTCATATTATTTTCCTATTGGACTGTTATTTTCTTGCTGAAGCTTGACATTATTTTTGTTCGCCTTGTACAGGGTGGGGGTCCAGATACATGGTCGTAAACAGCAAAGTCACTTTATTGCTTTTGATGTCAGCCCTGGTAACCGCTGTGCAGCCGATCCACCATAAGACAAGGGTTCTGCCTTTTTCTAACAGGCGCTGCAGATAATTCAATCAACGAATCCTTTGCTGTCACTGTTGTTCTTGACCCTGCTGTTACACTGTCACCAAAAGGAAACTGAATCCATTTGGTGTCACAGAAGAAGTTGTTAGACTTCGAGAAAGTTTTCAAATTGAATCAGAGGTTTCTCCAAATGCCTACAGATGACGTCAACTCTGTTGGAATACTCTTCCAAGTTGCCTTCTGTTCATTGCCATGTCACTCGGTGCTGTGCTAACTAATGCAGGGATGTATTTTTGTTCATTTGCACAATCCTTGTTGATTATGTTTTGCACAGATACATAATTTATTTTGTGGTGAACTCAGACAGAGAGAAACTACTTGGAAAGATTGTGGGTTTAAGAACCGTAACAATGTTTTATCAAATTTCAAACTTTGGGTGGGTTTCAGATATATATCGGCTAATGTTCACCCTCCACTCCCTTCCCAGCTTCATGCCATTTAATACTGGGGCAAAGATATAAAACATGAGGCTCAGTAGTCTTTGTAGTAAATATTAATTCACATACGCAACACTTGGTATTCTCAACAGGATGCATCAATGGATCACATACAACAGAGGAATGCTGCTTCAAAGGTCTCTGTAGGTTAAAACTTCTAAACAATTAGCACTTTTGGCCTCACCACACTTTATATAGTAACTAACCATTGCTAATATGCTTGCAAACTGTGCTGCTGTGTTTAAAGACCTAATGACCCGACCTAACATGTTATCAACTCACAGCATCATCTGTGTTGTTCTCATGTTTTAATTCAGCAAAAATCTTACAGAACTTCACGTCCTTAAGTTGAAGGTATTTGTTTTGGTTTTGTTCCAAGGAGCCACTGGATTTCATTCCATTCATTCTGAGCTGAGGGTCAGCTGCTTCTTCGTGGAATCAACACATCTAGCAGAGTACTCACTAAGAGCATGAATAATCTTAGCTACAAATGTTGTAGCATTGATGCTCTTAAATACTATCTTGATGCATTTTATGAATAAGTAAGATGTATTCATACTTATAATCATTTTAATTTAGTTTGATTGCTGGCCTCTAATTCTTGAGCTGTTTTGTTTTTTATGATGCAAACTTGGCACACTTGTTGAAGACCAATTAGCCGACTTACAGCTGGCTTGAGATGTGTAAGAGTTGAGTCTATATTATTTTGTTCTACATCATTATAATTGAATGGCTATCAAATGCACACTTTTTGAATAAATCCTACCTTCAAATGCAATGGCAATACAACAAAGGCAAACAATTTAAATAATGATAGAAAAGAATGCACACTTGATGTTCACAGATTACACAATTCCAGTCGAGTCTAACTTACTTTTATAATGATCCTGAATGAATGGAAATCAATGGATGTCTGAAAAATACATTCAAAACACAACACTATATTTCTTATTAGAAAATGGATATTAAAAATGTTACGTATACATAATATTTTAGTCCAAGGTATCTTGTTGAGGTTTTAACTCCTATCTGTACGTACAAGAGAATGCACTGTATATGCATAATCATGAGCATGCAATTATGCAACACACATATGTGCCAACTGTTTCACATTTTTAGCAACAGTTGGTGGAGAAACACAGCCATGTGCTGGAAAAGTAAGAAGATTGAAAAAGAAGACTGCTAGCCAGTATACAATGAGTCCAAACAATGCAGGTTTCAAAAGAACCAAAAAAAGCTTTGCAAATATTTTTGGAGAAAGGAAATGCATTCAACACATGTGTTAGTCCTCTAAGATACACGCACTCATATTAACAGTAGATTCTCTCTCTTTCTCTTTTGGACTCAATAGCTTTACAAACTATGATGCACATCCGTAGTGTTTATTAATGTACAGTTTATGTCAACAATTTCTTCAATGAAGGCATATTTTACATGAGACTGTGTACTCATTGTCTGTTAATTCAGAAGCATCCAGCTATGGCTGTTTCATATGTGGAGTTATAGTAGTCAACCAATACATTTATAAACTCCTAAAATGTCATCACATCATATCTGCTTACAAATACATTATAGTACATCATAAAGCATTTATCAAATGTTTATATACTGCTTGTTAATGCTAACTGTATAATGAAAGACAGCATATGATCATAGAATGTGCACATTATATAATTTCAACCTTGTATTGTAAAAAATAGCTTTTCAAAATACTATTACCTTCATTTTTCATAGCACCTTGTCCATGTCATCCTCTGTTTTCCTCCATTCCCATACATCATGTTGCTGTCAGTGAAGCAACAACACAAGAAGAAACATAACGCAGAGAAAAAACAGGTCCATATGTTCCACGTGCTTTGACTTTTGTCGGCTTTCTTTTGTGTTTTAAGATGAATAATAAATAAACCTGCTGTACGGTGGAAAGTTGAAAATTACCATATCTGAGAATGATGTGCAAATTGAAATAATACCTTAATGAATGACTTATATGTTAAACTACAAAGATTGTTTGTTCTTGGAGTTATGAAAGTCTATGTGTAATGTGCAGCAGGAGGATTGTGCTATAAGAAAGACAGTATCGCTGTGAGTTAAACTCTGGAGCAGCCAGAGGAAGAGCAGAGGATGATTTGTTTCAGCTTACAGGACTCATGGCTTATAATGCTTTCCCTGAGGATCTTAGATCTTACGTAGTGGACTTTTAGTGACTATCATGATACATTTCTTGAATTACTTCCATTCCTCTTATTCACCTGCCTTCACGGAGATACAGATAGTTACATGTCCACTGCCAGATTTTAAATACCTAAATAAATACTTTTTTATTTACAAGAATAAATTATATTTAACCATTTTCACTCATCCATATTTCATTTTGAAATACTACATTATTATTATTATTATTATTATATATTGAACACAGGCCAACACTGATATACCTGAAATAAAATGGCTCTGGCTGCTGAATCCCAGTGAATGGAGGCGTAAACATCGGCAGAAAGCTCCCTGTTAAAGGTTTCTGGGTAATGGTTTTTAATCTT
Source organism: Nannoperca australis (assembly GCA_036023655.1). Taxonomy (NCBI): domain Eukaryota; kingdom Metazoa; phylum Chordata; class Actinopteri; order Centrarchiformes; family Percichthyidae; genus Nannoperca; species Nannoperca australis. The sequence continues at coordinate 37,452 of JAVQJD010063407.1, read as the reverse complement.
TTCCCGATCCAAACAAAAGTCATAGTCTCCATAATCTTTGTCTTGACAAGTTGGAGACACAGTGGACGTGGACTATCCGACTCAGATTAATAGAAATAAAATGTTTGTTTCTCTTCCACCAATATGTCTAGGTGGGCGCGTTAGAGATTACCCCCCCCCCCCCCCCCAAAAAAAAAACAAAACAAAACAAAACAAACAAATAAAAACAGCGCATAACCAAATGTTAGCGACAAGATGAAGTTTCTCGAAGCAGCTTGGCTGGATTAACCCATTAGAGGAGCTGGGGGCAGAAACGTGAGCTGTTGCTCCTATTGATTGCCCAGCTTCTTCCACCCACTGTAACGGAATATCAAACTATTATTCAGATTTAAGAGATGATGCACTCACACGAGCCTTTGAATGTATGTAGTCATGGCATGAGACTGAGTCATTACTCAGTCAAAGCTGAACAGAGAGATATAACACACTCACACACACACACTCCAATCACCAGAATTCAGTGATTAATGTGAATTAAGAATGTTCAACGCCCGTCAAGAATAAACATCCTTCTAACTTGTGTCTCATATGTAGACGTGTTTCTTCAGTTTTTGCAAGTTGCAGATTTGTCAAAATGGAAAGAAAACACAGAAAAAAACAACAGAAAAAAATCTAAAATGGTGGCGACAGATTGGTTCAATATAGAGACATTCCAGATTTGTCATGCTGTGAAGGATACACCTGGAGGATAAAGTGCATGGTTGTCAGCAGCACATTCCTTTTGTCATTTTTGAAACCCTGTTGATGGTGTAGCAAGCTGCCAAATGAGATTGCTGTGAAGAACTGTAGGTTATAAAAGAAATACCTCTTAATGTGAAGAATAGGAATCTCAGTTTCGGATTGACAACAGAGTGTGAGTGCAGAATACACAGCTAATTGTTTTCTATGATCGACTAAACACACGTTACAGCAGTAGCCTAGAGCTTTAGAAAAATTACAGCTTTAAGGTTCTTAATGTGAATACCAGAAAAAAATGCTAATAATCAGATTCAAAACTACATCCAAATTAAAATGTCTTCAAAACCATCTCAGTCAAAATAAATGGATCAATTCTGCATGACCTTTCATTGTATTTAAGAGGGAAGGGTTAAACCTGTTTGACAGTTGCACATGCTCACACGCATTATGGCTAGCAGTTTCCAGGAGATTACAAACTGTGGCTTGTCTTACCTTCTCCAAACTATAACACCATGAGGAACATCAGTAAAACAATGATAGAGTGGCACAGTTCCGTGTTTGTTAAATGCTCATTGTAAAATGCCTTGTAACAATAGCATAGACCATCGTATTGTCAGTGTGACTGTGTGGAATGTTACCAACTGGAGCAGGACTGAGTTTACGTTCTCAGGATAAATGAAGCACGTGTTCATCAGAGATGCTTGTCCAGTAACAAAGATAGCGGCAGTCTGCAGGACCTGCTACACTTCATTAGGACAACCTACTGACAGTGAAGTGACAAAAAAACATGTAGGGACTCTGCAGGAAGTGTGACTTCCTCAGGCAGCATCCTCATCAGTCAGTCCTGTCTGTCTGCCAGCATTAAGCTTACTAACCTCCATGATGCTGATGGACTGTAGCAGCACAGGTAAACAGGAAGAGTGCATCTGTTATTCTTTTAGACTGAAATTTGACATTAAATGCACTTGTTCATTTTGGCTTATGTATACATTTTTTGATTAACTAGTGTGTTTTTGAGATACCTGAATGTATGTCTTTTTGTTTGATCTTTTATCAGTGGATTTCCCTCTCATTTGAATTTCAATGAATAAATAGCAAATAACTTACTCTGGGATTTGTAGGGATTGTCTTACATAATTGTAATAACAAAAAACTCAAAATAGATATGACAAAAGATATTAAAGAGTCCGTAAAGCAAATACAGAAAGAATGTCAGCATGTAAAATCTGGCTATTGAGCATATGTGGCTGATTGTCACAGTCAGCTCTGGTAGTGTGTTTGGTGTTGTCAGTTGGATGTAGTCGGCCCTTGTCAGTGGTTATTTAGGCGACTCATCATTTTGAATCAGCAGAAGAGGCAGCCTGTGAAAGGCAGCCATCTAACAAATTCTAGGGAAACATTTAATAAATGAATGGAGAAACATAATGAACAAAGATGCTTCCATACGGGATGAAAGGGCTGGCTGAACGGTATGATGATGAAATGATGTGGATCACATGGTGTGGCCTTCACTGTCACCAGATCTCAACACAACTGAATACCTGCGGGAGATTTTGGAGCGACGTGTCAGACAGCACTCTCTCTCAACACCATCAACACACCAGATGTGGGAATATCTTTTGGAAGAATGCTGTTCACCCGTCCAGTAGAGCTGAAAGACTTGCAAAGTACATGACAAGGAGCACTGAGGCTTTTCCGGAGGCTGTATGTGTAACAACCCTTTACTGAGCCACGTTATGTTGGTGTTGTTGTCACCTGTGCGTTCACCCCTTCAGTGACAGTGAAAAGGTTATTTCACACAGAGCTCATTACAAATAAACAGAGCAAAATCCTCCCCAAACTATTTTGTTTCCCAACATGAAGCTGGGAAATACTGCTGCTCAAAATGCTGTTTTGAAATATGTTTCCAGGTTGCTAAACCCCCAAAATCCCAGAAAAACACAGACATGACTCTGTGTCCTCAATCTTAGCTAGTTCTTTGGTTAAAGAATGGGGGGATATCATTTTGAAAGATTTATTTTAGATAAAGTGGAGCTTACTGTAGCTACAGTGGTCAACGAAGCAAAGTATTATGTGTCAAAATGAACGAATGCAGGCAAAAATAATTTTCACCCGTGGTACCTTAGAGGACTAGAAGAGCCTGAGCACATTAAAGAGTGCGATTAGATGAAAGCACCGTCAGTACTGATGTGCGTCTGACATTGATGGGGTGGATTTCAGCAGTATAAGACTGATGCTGACAGACAGGGAGACAGAACGAGGAGAGGCAGGTAATGAAGGAAAAAGGAAAAAAATACCAGAAGGGATTATTTCAGACTGAAAGATGGTAAGAATGTTTTGTTAAAAAAAACAGACTGAAAATGGCTGAAAGTTTGAAAGGTTGGTGTATTAAGCGTGTGATATGGTGGCGGTGTATCTACTCCACTGCAGATAGTTAAAGACGGATGAGAGAGAATGTGTGTGTGTGTGTGTGTGTGTGTGTGTGTGTGTGTGTGTGAGTGCACCAGGCAACAGGAAGAGAGAGAGAAGGAAAAATGGGTCTCCACTAGGCCTCCTATATTCAGGGATAATAGAGCTGTCAAAGTGTTTTGACTCAGGGCATTGATTCTGCCTTTAATTGCTTTAGGCCTCCTCTGCTTGGATAGCAGTCTGAGGATATTAAATGTAATGTATTGTTGCACTAGAACAGTTATGACACTGATCACACACTGATATGTACTCATGTGTTGTCAGTGCCAATAATCCTTTTATCGATTGGGGCCGCCTCCAAACAATTACAGCGATTGTTTAGGGGCATAACTCAGACAGAGCAGCGCTTCGTTTCCATCCAGCAAGGATATTTTATTGAGCCAAATTAATGATTTCCTGCATCCCTGCCCTCCTCTTTTTTCAGTATGATTCTTTGTTCCCAATTTAAAGAAAGAGGACTAAAATGTATCTTCAGTCCCAAATTATGATCAAATGCAAGTGGTCTGTGAACCCTGGGTCCTCTCCACTTGACCAAAAGATATTTTCTATTTTCTTTCATTTCACTTATTTCCCAGTCCTTATAATGATTCTGTTTGCCAAGGATCCCTTGCGACAGTTACTGAAACAGTCTAAAAGTGTGATTAATAGAAACTAGTTTATACAAAGTGTCATCCAATCACATCTAAAGGTAAACGTGGTTAAAACCGATTGTCCACACTTGAAGGTGGGGCTAAAAACCTTCTGTCAGAGAGTCTCTGCTGAGGCGTTCAGTGTTTCACTTCGTTTTATGTGAGTAGTAATGGAAGTAGTGTGGAAAGAATTCCACCATCAGAAAGGTGTGAGAGCGGGGGGTGTCAGATGCTTTCAGATGATCTGATAAGCACTTTATAAAAGTAATCTACTTTTGAGAATGAAATGGCAGTAAATACTACAGTATCTAATGGCCGAGCCAAACCGCCCACCTGAGCAGTGTGTGTGCATTGTGGAACCTCTTGCTTTTCATTCCAGCGTCTGCAGCGTGGCTCATGTAGTCAAATGAGTCTTGCCTATTTTTTCCACATGATGCCTGCAGTTCACAAAATACACAGTGAAGGTTATATGTTGATAGTCTTATTGACATCAAACCAGCAATTCAAAATTGTTCAAAATCAGTTTCATCAAAACTCCACCTCTCACTTGATGTTATGACAGAGGTATTTGGGACTCATAGTCATTGTCTTATTTGCATGTTGTATCTTAATAGCTGGCATGCTAACTAATTAGCAAAATTGTCCTCCCAAGGGAAACACCGCCATCAAACTGTTCAAATACTGTTCGAATAATAGGTTTAGCTGTTGTGGGAATTATGAATTCACAATGTCATCCTGCTCAGAAAATCTTGTATTATTATATTATATTATAATGGTATGTTTGAGATAGCTGTATATCTGTTCTGTAGTTCTGACAGTGAGGATACCTGGCAACCTCCACCATGTCAGTATAGACACAGTAAGGTGCAAAAGGATTACTTTGGTGTGGTTGAGGACATATATTTTCCCTTTTGATGCAGTTTTTCCCTGCAACCAGGCTTTATACTAAGCAAGGTTACACATCTGTGTACAGAGATGAACATGATATTGATCTTCTCAGGTCAGATGGTAATCAAAATGATTACCTAATCAAAATTCCAAAAATGTCAGACTGTTTGTGTTCATGTCTCACTTCAGCAGCACTAAATGACAGCAGGAGATAGCAGCTGGTGTTTAAAAATGTTTAATAGATTTTATCACCCAGAACTGTGAGGTTATTAAACTCACTCACATTGTGTCCAGTGCCAATGCCCAGCATCCATGTTTAGTTTACATGACATGGGGATTCCGCTGTGTACTAGGTAGTGGGATAGGACACTTTTCTGTCGCAGGAGCCCATTGGTGTCTTTCTGTCCACCTGATGAATATATGAACGTATCAGGCCCTTTGGCTTGATAGATGCTCAACTTTCATAACCACTACTTTAACTATGCTAGCACGGTAACACACATTCATGCCTAAGTTTTTAACGCTACTGCTTTTAGAGATGCTGCTCCCTGCTGCTGTTAATGAGTAACATAAATGTTATTTTAAAAATGATTAAGGGTTTTGTTGTTGTTGCTTGTTGTTACTGCTATTCTTAATTATGACTGTAAAAAAGCTGAATTCTAAGCTTCAATGAGACATGACGTCGTTCCAAGTATCTGTATTCATTTCTTGCAGTGACTGAGTTAATCTATGCACTTTTTCCCCCACCATTCTTTCTTTGTCTCTTTCTTTCTTTCTCTAAATTAACAGCTGTTTAGGTTAGGTTGTGTCCGGAGAGCTCTGCATGGTGGCTTTATTTGTTGTTGGTTATGTGTTGACACTCCTAGCCTTGAACCCTTATAATGTGGTCTAGGATGGAGATCTGACTGACACCGCATGGTTTTTTGCAGGATACAGGTGCTCTTAGAAAAATCCAATATGGCGGGAAATAGGCTTAAATATTCTGGAGCTCATGATTGTTCTAGACTGTTATAGGCCTATTGTTGAATGTAGTTAGCTACACAAAAAACTGAAGACAGGATTTTTGAGTGTGGTGTTGAGGACACTGTTGTCCCACAAAGCAATACAGGACAGAAATTGGGAAGCTATTAACAGCAGTAAGAAACTGGATGAGGGTGAAGGCTGGAACATTTTTGGGGAGCTGCAAGTAAATCAAGTGTCATTTGGTGGTAAAAAATCAGTGAATCTGTGCTTACCTCTGCGTAGATGTGCAAAGACATTTTAGAGTATCTTTACAATATTATAATTCTAGCCTAAGACAGCTTTGAGAACATCTCAGTAAACTAATTGAAAATGAGAGCAATCTTTTGGAATTTGGGGCACATAGGTGGGCAGGTTTTTAGGTACCGTCCACAATTACACAATTCTGGAGTTCAATTCACAGTGGCAGCACACAGTTTGGTCGTGCTTTTCATCAAGCACAATTATCTTTGTTCTTGGTGACTCCTACTGGTGCTTGCCAACACAAAGTCAACTGGATGTTCCAAAACCAGGGACAAAAATCTCATTAAGAGATAGACTAACAATGAGATTTCTTTCGGTTTTGTTGTTTAATTTAAAATAGTCTAATTTTCTTAACGGAGCCCTAAATACATTAGTCTTGCATCAATATAATCTTTGGCCACTTGGGGTCAAACTGTAAACACACCATGGACATAATATCACCTTGGTTGATATTGTTACCAAACAGTTGCCTATATACACACACAGCACACCAATTTGCATTTTTAAGATGTTTGGCTACCTGACGGATGTGAGACCAGTATCCACTCTCCTTTTAGCTCTGTGCTGGTTCAGCTGCCTGCTGCTTTCAGGCAAGGTTGATAAGGGTGAGAGTGAACCAAACCAGTAAGGGTTTGTGTGCCATAAAACCAAAACAATGACCTGAAAGACTTTAAAAAGTGCAGTGAAGCTGAGAGCAACAGCAGTCAGGTGATACTTCTTTATGGGTTTGTCATTACGACTGACCCATTGCACATTATACACAGTCATTTGATCCATTTTGAATATAAAAAGAATGAAAAAGCAGCTTTACGTGATTTTATACCAATGCACATCATTTTGTGTTTGTCAGTGAATGACACTGAATGCAGTGTGTATGGGTTGAAGCTGAAATTGGCTAAAAGAGATGGCTGTTATTTCCCAGTGGGTTAGCAGTAGTGGCCGCCCTTTCACATTACAGCCATTCAATTTAATGTCAATATCAAAATGAATCCTAATGGAGTTATGAGTGAACCTTGACTCAATGTGTCAAGGTCATCTCAAACAGCCTGACACAGATCTCTGTTTTGAATATAGTCATTATGTGTGCTTTTCCATCCTGGGATGAGCTCATTTAAAAAGCTGCCTCATCCTGTGACACTGCCTCATCACCTGAGTCTTTCATTCCACTCTAGCTCCTCACACCTAATTTAAATGGCCACTTAAATCTTGACTCATCCTGTGGGTTTTTGTTTGAATTACTTCAACGTCTGATTGTTCTTTCTGTCTTTTTTTTCGTTTTCCTCTTTATCTGGAACAATAATGTTACCAATGCAAATGGCGTAACAGCAAAAGGATTGCGGATGCATGTGTGTGTGTGTGTGTGGAGGGGTGGTAGAGGACTTTTCACAACCTTACACAACAGTTGGATTAACACTTAGGCAATTTTCCACAGCGTGCCTTTGGTGATGAAGTAGCAGCACTTTTGCATTCAGGGCCCGAAATTACACTCCCAGTGATGCTTTATGTAAGTATCATCTGTGGCCTCCACTTGCATAACCCCAGATAAGATGCCACAACATTGACATGTGTGCTGTCAAGGTGCTACCGTGGCGGGGAATGTGACAGTGAATTACACAAACCATATGACATTGCTTTCTGTGTCTACGCAGAGGAAATTGAAGGAATAATTCAACACAATAAGATAAGATAATGCAATCATGTCCTCCAGACCTTGTTTATTCAAAACCACAATTGCGGCGAATGAGTCGTGGCTGGCTTATAGAAAATGATTACTCCCACACTGCAGACATTCTATTGACAGAGCCCTATCAGTCTCAGGTCAATGACATTCTGAAGGCCAGCAGACACTTTGAGGGAAGAAGGGAAGAAATTCTTTACATCACAAAGTGCGTGTGGAGGGAAGGAGAAAGAAGCTGGAAAGACTGATTCAATGCCCTCAGGTGGAAGCAGACAGAAAGCACTTTTGGTGGGTAAAGAAAGTCATTTCAAGCTGTCAATCAAAGAGAATCGCTGACATCTGCTCGAAGATGGAGGTATCAATCACCCAGAGTGCACCCAGGTTTATACTGGTAATGCAGTGACATTAGACCCAAACTGAGGACTGGTTACTGGGGATCACTCTCTGTCCATGAGGGAATTGAGAATCAATCTAGCTGCAGTCAGGGTGGTTCCTGCTTTTTATTATCTATATCATTGTTTGTATATGATTTGTTCTTATAAATATTTTATACTGTTCAATATTTATAAAAACAAATCATGATAAAGATTATATAGTTTGATAGATTTTGATTAGAATGTAACAATACCATTACTGATACATTCACATCAAAACACCTTACACCTACAACGGCTCCACACTATAACAGCCTGCATGTCAACTCTCCTTAAGTACCTTAACTACCTTAAGACTTGTGTTTTAGCACCTCTAACATGTTCATCATTGTTAACAGGTTTTCTAAGAGTCTACAGCCATGCTTGCAGGTCTCAGCTCTGTGAGGCACAGAAGTGCTTTGAGCTAGTGTCAACATGTAACATAATGACAATGGCAATGCTAACATGCTGACAATGTTTGATGATAATGTCAACCATCTTAGTTTAGCATATTTGCATGCTAACATTCACTAATACAGCAAAATACTTGAAGTACAGCTGAGGCTAATGGGTATACCATTAGTTCTGCAGGCATTTGGTCATAAACCAAAGTGTTGGACACATTGAAATTTTGACCTGAAGATGGCAGGACAAAAACTAAAGTGATTATAATTCTTCCTTAGGTGGGGATGAATTTATGTATGTAGCACATTAAATAGCAATCCATCCACTTGTTGTTAATAGATTCAAAGGTCAACCTATTGGTGGTGCTACAGGGAGAGTTAGCGGATCACCATAGTTATTTGATTTTGTCCTCGGGGGACCAACAATTTCATGGCTATAACTCTTCTGTAGTCGTTGAGGTATTTCAGTCTTGAACATTGCGTTGGACCAACCAACCGACTGACCATCCCTTAGAGCCATCCCACTCGCATGGCTACAAAACTGTGTGTCACAATCATGGCTGTTCCCATCATATCAAGCTCAATGCACACAGCACACTATAGAAGGCAGCTTTACAGTATTTTGGACTCAGACTCAGATACCAACTGGTACTCCTATACTGGAATGCTACGTAGTACCAGGTTCTTTGTGTGTCAGTTTGTGGTAATTTGATGACATTAAACTTTAGGACTGCAACAAACAATTAACAACCATTTTAACCCTAACCCTAACCCAAATATCAACTTATGTGGTAATTATCTTCTTAATTTGATTAATCATTTAGTCTATAATGTAGTGTAGTAGTGAAATTATATTATATTATATGAAATATTTAGACATTGGGCTCCTCCTTTACAAGACAGGGCTAAAAGATTATTTAATAATGCAGGACCCAATTGATATTGTAATTCTCAAACAAATATGCCAATAATCAAATGATCAAAAAGCTACTGGCATGCAGTGAACCTGGAGCCACAGTTGCATGCTTTTCCTGGTTGGAAATCCAGCCTCATTCCTGATTATCAATCAATAACAAAATCCCAACACCCTGCTTAGCATCTTTCCTGATTGGCTCCCGGCAGTGTTGTCAGTTGGAGTGACTCACGCAGCGACAACATTAAGGGGTGCCAGGGTCTGCTCTGGCTCCGGAGTATTTCAGTCAATCTCGCTAGTGTTCAGTACCGAAGCTGCAGAAACAAGCACAAACATACATCCCTTATTTCCATTATAGCTAGGTTTCATTTAGGTAATAATTAATAAACTGTTATCCACTGTTGCTCTGTGGATAACGATATAGCCATAAAACAAAGTCAGAAAAGATGCTTCAACTTACACCAAGAGCTTTGACAGTTTTGCAGTATTTTCTATTAACAGGGAAGTCTGTTCTTTTTTGGTTCATTCATTTCAATAAAGGAAAAACAAGACAAAACATTATGCATTGAGAGTACAGTGATACAAGTAAATATACCATTAAATTAACAGGCCAAACAGTGTATGCAATTATAACTAAACAAAGGATAAAATAACATGAAAACACTTGACACCAGCATTATAATATGTATCTCATACCTTTGTAAGAACACAGAGGTTTGCATAGTTGATGCCAAGTTCCACCAGCACTGTGGTTCCAAAAGCCCAATATTTACCTCATTATTTTCTAAATTTTCCGCTTTTGTTTTACACCACATCAGCAGTCCCAACAGTAACAATCAAATTCTGCCAAATACTGGTAGAAGTCTTAGTAATTAGATGTGTAATTATGTGTGCATGCGCTTGAATAGTCCAGTGGAGTGGTAAATACATGTACACATGGGAAAGTAGATTTTACGATTCCCAAGTTGTGAACACACAACATCCTACCCAGCAAACATCTATTACAATCTTTTACAAAACAGATGGTAATATTGCAACTCAAAGTTAACACTGGTTTAAATTAACAAGTTCTATTTATTCCTTTTTAAATTCTGAAATAGAAGTTTTGAAGGAACAGCCACAAGACAGTTGGAAATACACAGAACACAAACAGAAATGTGGCATAGCAAGAAAGGTGTACAGCATAGTGGAATCAAATTTAAAAAGGTCAAGCTTTTAAACAGAAAGAAAATCTAAATAGAAGTGTTATAAGAACATATGATGAGCAGCAGGGAGGGTTGAAAGACACAAAACCGCAGCAAAGTTTTTTATTCTGTTGAAATGAGTGCTAGTTAATAACGCTGTTTCCTGTTGATAGACAGTTGGGGGATTAAGGTTTGGTTTTGTTAAGATAAGGACAGAGCATCTGATGGCTGCTGACAAAATCACTGCTGTTTCCCAGGATGGTGTGAGGTATGTCAACAACAACAACAACAACAATAACAAACACCACAATGCAGTTTAACAGAGCTGTGCTGTCATTGTCTCTTACAAGAAAATAGCATTTGTAAAATATATTAACGTCAAACACAGTCACTTCTGTTGCCATGTTATCCTTAGTGAATTTAGTAGAGGTAAAGTGTTTGGAAAGTTAGCAGCCACGGAAAAGCTTTTTAAAACTTTGTAACCCCACATCACACATCCCAATTTGCCTCAAGGGGCTTTACAATCTGTACAGCATACAACAGCCTCTGTCCTTACATCCTTATTACAAATGAGGAAAAACTCTTTTATCAAGAGAAAATTTGCCATGACAACTTCACTTTTTAGTGCTCTATTTTCATGGTGGCGCTACAACCAGAACAAGCAGTGCTCTGACAGTTTGGTATTTTCACGTTCAAACCAGTTGTAGCTTCATTAACATGAAGATTTTGGGATTAGGTAGAAATTGGATCTCAGAAGTTGCAAGAATGGCACGGGTGTTTTGTGCTAAGACATTTAATGTCACTGGCTGCCATCACTACCTTTGACACACAGCAGTGCCTTGATGAACTTAACATTTGTGCTTGGATGCCCACACAGTCCATGCACCCATGACCTACCACTTTGCACACTTTGTTCACATGTATTGTACTAGCAGGTTCTTACTTGCATCTCATGAGCAGGAAGCTTGTGGGGGTGTCTGCACTTAATTACTTAATTCACCAACTCTGATTATTATCTCCTGTTAACACAATACAGGTACTGTACGAAGTAATTTACACAGTTCCACAGTTAAACCTTTCTCAACTAACTCAACTAACTGTTATTTACTGGGAATGTAGTGGTTTAATTTACAACTAATAGCATGCTAGCGCACCTTCAGTTTTTGAGTTGGTTTGTGTGAAGAAGATTTTTACCAGAGAAAAATTATAAGTCCAAAGTGAAAAGGTTCATCCTCTTGGAAGCACAAGTGTTTAGTAAATTCCCATTGGCACTAAAGGAAAGTAGAAGGTAACCAATAACGTTAGGATTGATGGTTTTGGGGTCATGAACATCTATAGCAAACTTCATGTAAATCAGCCATTGGATTTTTAGTCATCTTGGCATTGACCAAAGCACTGTCAAGAGGAGAATTTAGCCTAATTGCTGTGCCCAGGAGGAAAGCTCAGAGGAATCAACACATTTCTTAGGAATATCTGGCCAGTAGTTGTTGAGATATCACTGTGGACCAAGTGTCGGACAAGCCAACAGACTGGTGGAGCTGTCATCTAAAATGTTCTTTCTTTAAACTGATAATCTCGATGAAGTGGCCTACTGTTCTCTGCTAGCATTATGAGTAAATGGTAACTGTAGCCGAGAAAAGATAAAGATAAGACTAATGACTACAGATGATGAAACTTCAAAAACAATCATAAATCAAAAATAAATAAATAAACAAAGAAACAAATGTGATTTTCAGATGAAGGCAAACAGTCCAAGAAGCAAAGCGACCATCAGGAGTTGACTGACTGACTGACAGGCAACAATGTTTGGATCTCTGGGAAGAGAAGTCAAAAAACACACCTACAAAAAACGTTTATCACCATAGGTGTCGCCAAAGAGAGCGAAACAGAATTCAATGGGAAGCTCGTAGGCTGCTCCACTGCACTACTTTAATTAATCAATACTTTTGCCATCACATCATTAAAGTCATAACTTTTCTGTCATAACTGCAAACATCTTCAATACAGTTCATGTATTTCTCTCCATCTGCTGTGAATGTTTACATTATAAAACTGACGAAGACACTAATGCCTGCCTGTTAGAGAGTTGAAGAAGTTGTCCAACGTTGCTCCTGGGATTAAAACACTATCCATTATACTCAAGTAACATGCAAATGAACCTCACAGATGGATGGCTGTCAGGTTGATGGGCACAGGATTTGTGGGTTTGAGCTGTAGAGGCTCATCCCCTGAGATAGCAGAACTGAACGAAAGCTTTAATACTTTAGTACAGAGATGCATGCTGTGATTTATAAAAATGTTTTACAAATAATGTTTTAATGATGTAAACTAATCCTGATGTAGTTAGTTAATTCTTGCATGAGAAGTCAAGCTCAGTTTTAGCAGTTTTTAGCAGTCCCAATCTTTTTAAAGGAAGGTGTCATCTTGGTGCAATTTCTCCTCTTCCATGCTTTCAATTCTCCCTTTCAACTTTGGGAAATTTTGTGATAACTATTCCATTACCTTCTGAAGTCAGGCATCTGAACTTCAAAGCTGATATGGATTCATGCCAAAGTATTCTGAGGAGACTCTCTCTCTCTGTGTCTCTCACAAACTTTTTATCTACTTAAAGAGGTCTATTGCTTATAGAATCAAAGCCCTGCTCGAGCACCACCTCTCAATAATGCAGAACACACCTTCCCTGACTATGGTTCACCGGAGGAACAGTGAAAAGGTTAGACTTAAAACCCCAGACCAATTGTTAAATAATATAAATTTGAAGCATCTGTGGTATTATTACATTCATACATCCACTGCGACTAACAAAAGTTGTTTTTTCCACACCTCTGACACGACATCTCTATCTACTTAACACCCAGCTTGTCAAGATTATAATATATGGCCTCCCCCTGTCACCCCGTGGTAATCTTGTGATAAAATTCACTCTGTTTTGAATCATAATAAAACCTGTGATTGAATATAGCATCTATTAATAGTCCTTACATGGAACTCCTGAATTTGTGATTGATGTGCCAATTAATTTCCATCAAATAAGATAATATCTTAGACTGTTATTATACTCTGCATAAGTAATAGCTATCGCATAATTACAGCAATTATTCAACATGGGTGTGGAGAAAACGTCATAGAATATTTACAGGACTGAAGCAGATCATGACAAAGGAATGATCCTCTGCCTTTTAAATGTTTTGAGCTCACTGGATTACTGTGATACTGAAGAAGGTGATGGTTCTCATTCAAGTTCTGTAGGTTTTTTCTAGGATTTCTAAGCTCATTTATGAATGTTCATTGGGATGGACATCAGAGTTAATCCTCAAAAGTGCAAGTCACACTGAATCTAAATATGTGTATCATGTCTGTGTGTTAACATTTGACTGAGATTTTTGACGCAAATTGCAGCAATCAGGGGAAGCATGCCTAACAGTTTGGAATCATCTGCTGCAGAGTCTACTAGCTGACAAGGAAGCACACCTTTGAGACAGGTTTTTCTGCTGTCTTTTCTTGCCTTTTTTCAAACTCAAACTTGTTGTTTTATTCTTCTGTCAAGAAACTATCTAGACTATGAAGCTAATCTACGTGTGCTAGTCAAACATCAGAGTGACATCCAGGACTAATATAACATAGTCCTGGATGTCTGGATATATATATATATATATATAGAGAGAGAGAGCAAGCCACGGACGGCTGAACAACATAACAGGTGCCAACTCATATCTCTTTTAGTCCTGAAGCCCAATTTAAAGTCCAACAGGTAACTGATGACCTGAATATCCAGGTTTGTAATAACTTTCAGTGGTATTTAAAATGACAAGAATAACAACGTTCTTTGTCCAAATATTTGGCAGTTGCTAATTTCACTCCTTCTTATGGAGACCCCTAAGGGTCACAGTGAGAATTTGTGAGGACTATTTTTGCATTACCTTGCATTAAGTTTTGCATTCCCCCTGGTAACAGGAATGGCTGTGTTGGTCCAGTCTAGCTGTAACACATGGCTAGTTTAGCAAAACGCTCTGCAGATACTTCAGAAAGTAGGAATGATTCATTCTGCATTTATTGCTCATTACTCCTTTCAAAAAGCAGAGCTCCAACAGTATACAGGCACTGGCTGTGAGCACATCTGAAGCTGCTCTGCCTGGCTGTGCTGGCTGACGCTGTATATAGTCATAATCACAGCTACTGTAGGCTACAGTCCATAACAATCTGCCTTGGCAGATTGTTATGGACTAGGTTCACAAGCTCCACTAGTTATGTATCCAGCTGCAATTATACAGACTTGTACCTGAGCCAGCCACAGCTGAGGGAGCACCCACACGCGCTGTGGTCACAACCAGCATTGTTCTAAAGCTCAGCCCTTACAGATCAGAAGGAATGCGAAACGGTAAAGCTAAATATTGCAAAGGAAACAAAATACCCTGAACCTTTTGCCTCCTTTAGTTTATAACAATGAAACAAGTTGTGCCAAATAAGCAAATCAAATTCTGCGTTTCTTTTGCTGCAGTAGTGCCACCTGCCTGTACTTGTTTTACACAGTCTACACTGCACCAAGTACTTGTGTCCACATTCAAATATTAGGCTCCTACATAATGTACAATACAATACACAAGGCACTATAGGGTGATGTTATTTTTGAATCTTTTAAAAACCCTTTAACTATGAATTAAATATGAATTAAATAAAACTCTTTTCACCAGAAGGTCAGGCAGTGATATATTAAAAAATTATACTAAATTGCAGTTGCGTCCATATTTTAGTGGATAAACCATCCATCCATAAAATCCAGCCTAACTACTGGCTTTAGTCTGTAAATACTGAACACCCACCAGTGATGCATAGCAATTCGCATATGAGAAATTGGCCACAATAAATCACAAGGCCTGGTTTTGTCTGTATAAACTCACGTTGTTGGAAATGACAACTGCCAGGAAACCTCCTCAGAGAACAGGAATTATTGAAAGAAGACATTTTATGAGCAGAACAGAAAAATAGGACGTATGAAGCTACCTCAGAGACAGATATTTCTCAGATGCTTTGCCTCTCTCTTCCCTTCGGTATCCTTTTGCTATGAAGCACCACACATCAGCCTGGTTGATAAACATGAGCATGGTCTGTGCGGTAGACTGCAATTTTAAGTGATCAATAGTGAAACATTTACCACTTTTGGGTTATGCTACTGCATCCAGCAGCTTATGTTGTCAAGCTGTAATATACAATGTTAACTTGTGGTGAAAGGTTCAGTTTGCTTTTCAAAAGAGACAACAATATTATGATA
This sequence comes from Nannoperca australis, assembly GCA_036023655.1. Classification (NCBI taxonomy): domain Eukaryota; kingdom Metazoa; phylum Chordata; class Actinopteri; order Centrarchiformes; family Percichthyidae; genus Nannoperca; species Nannoperca australis. The sequence continues at coordinate 21,625 of JAVQJD010063407.1, read as the reverse complement.
AAAATGTGCCATGCATTTCATCCTCCCTTCTCTCCAGTGACTGTCAGACAGCAGATGTTGTATCAGTTGCTTTAGGTAACGCTGCAGGATCCTGGAGGCACACTGCTGTATGAAAAGTGGCTTTGCAGGGATGTTGGAGGGGTGGTTTCCTGAAACAAAATGATACAAATTGGAACAATACAAACTGAAATTAAATATACAGGACATTCAGTTTGAAGACAACATAACAGTTACATGGTACACTTAAATTGTCTTATAAGCAAAGTCGTTTTTATAGAAATTTTAATATCAGGTTAGAATTTGACATTTTGTCGAGACCCAAACCATATGCTTTTCTGTTCATTTGAATTTTGAATTTTTTGTAGTGTTAGTTTTGTGTTTTTTGTCTTTATTTGACTCATTAGTCAGTTTTTAGACTATACAGGATCTATAGCTAGTGATAGACACACAAGGTAGCTTGTGTGTGGCAAATGTCTGTGTTTGTGTGTGTGTGTGTTTATATGTCATGTCAGACTCTGATCTAAGAGCTCACCAGGAACTCCCCTCCCGTCTGTTATTTTCCATCAGTTTATCTCTTTCCTCTTTTCATACATGTTCATTTTTCACGGATGTTTAAACATTTTCAACTTGCTTGGATCCATCATGGTGAATCGTCTTTGCATTGACATTATCTGTTGTGTTGCCTATGAAATTAGCTTCACAGCTTCAGTGTGAGCACACCATGACAAGTAAAGAGTATCAACTAATCTAGTATATTTAGCAAGTTACTGTAAGATAACCAAGGTTCAGCTCAACTCCAATTTTGCTATATATAATGAAAAAAAAAAAAGTAAAAAAAAAGGAGTCACAGTTTGTTGTTTTACCAGATCCCATGTTTAATCTATGATCTATCCTGACAGTGAGCTTCCCACCACTGTTCATCTGTGCCAATGAGGTTGTTATGGTTTGGCATATTAAGTTTTTCAAACATTAAACCTTTATTGCCCAGTTGAGCTACAAAGGAACCCTCTGTCGTAGTGTGATAAATGAATCATGAATCAGTCAAATCAGGATACACATGCATCATGCAGTGTACATTTTGGTGTAATCAGTGCAACTTGCTCTTTCCAGTAATCGCCATTTATCACATGTCAAGCCTAACATTGATATATCCAATAATAAAAATAGCCAAGCGGTTGAAAGGTTTAAGAAAATGTGCTGTTTTTGCGACCAGTTGTCTTCCAAGTCAGGACAATTTGTTATCCAAGTAACATGTGGTGTCCACATGTCCCCATGTGGCTGGAAAAAGACATTCTGTACCCTTTACAAGTAGTGACTGCCAAAGTTCTTCTACTCTGCTGACACATATACTGCTAATTGTCATTCAGCTTGATACGACTTGCTTGTGTGGCTGCATTTGTAATTATGATCTAGTTATTTCAAAGACCTTTTTCATGTGCTGCTCCCATTATTGTACCACCCCTGTGGCTCTTTTTTAACAGTCATACACCATTATTGTATGCAGACTACAGCCATCTGTAGTGCTTTTAACAGAGACTGTTCTTCTCCCATAGTCTTGTGGGGTACACTCAAATCATTTTAAGTTTTTGCAAACTCATTACGAACCTATCCTGAATACCTCAATGTGTTTGATCATCACTAAGTTGATCTGAAATATAAAGTGATATACTGTTTGTTCAGTAGAGATTGCTGACATATTATAATATAATCAAAAGAGAAAAGAAGAGCTGATTGGATTCCTTACATAAAGAGTTCATTTGGAAGTTGGAAGGCTTGACATAAATCTGTAATAGGAAAAACATTGATGTGAATTTGACCTACCTAAAACACAAAGTGAGACTGAAAGAGAAAAGGGCTTCTCACTAATTGAGCTGCTGTAGTTTCAAGCTTGTGTCCAAATTAAATGCTATTGTCTGTGTTGTCACTGATGAAAAAGTCTGTCCACAGGAAGAGAGAAATACAAATCTGTGTAAAGGTTTCTCCTACACAGCAGTGAGCAATGCATGACCCAGATAAAACTGGACAGACCAGTGATGTCACCATTGAGAATTTCTGGACATTTGAGTTGCCAATGTACAAAATAGCCTAGTTGAACTAAAGTGAAATAAAGCTGTCACAATTCAGTGTTCTTCTCAAATGTCACCTCTCGTCTCTCATTAGGCATTCCCGTTGCGAGTAGTAAGTACTTTGTCATTCTGCTAGTCGTCGCCTTGAATTGACATTTCATTCAGTGTCTCATTTTATTCAGTATTCTTTGGAGACTGCATTTGACTATGTCCCCTCATTCCCAGCCCTGCCATTTCACCTTTTTGTCTCTCTCGAAGCCATAATCCATCCAGGACAAAAAATGTAACTACTAAATCAATTAGGACTTCTCAAAGGTGCAGATTAATTTTCATTCTTGTTCATCACGCCCTTTTCTATCCTGGTCTGTTTCCATCCTTGGATTATTTGTTACACTTTTGCTATGTGCCAACCTACAAAGGTAGACATTTAAAAATAGAGAATATGAAGTGATATGGAATGCTGGTATGGAAAAAGCACCAAAGTACCCTATTCAAGTTAGACACAGAACAGTTTGGTTTAGTACAAGCAAAAGTAGTTAACCCACAGTCCACTCACAGCAAAAGAAAAATCAGTACTTTGATCCAGACAGAATGTCTCAACAACTGGGTTGATTGCCATGAAAGTACATTCATGAGACTCTGAGGATTATGTCTACTGTCTTTGGCAATCTTCTGAGTTTCCCTCTAGTGCCATCAGCATTGGCTGTATTTCCATGAAATGTGTTAGTTATGCATGATTATCCATCAGCTTCAGCTGTACTTTTGTGTTTGGTGCTAAGTAGCAAATGATAGCATACTAATGTGCTAAACTAAGATTGTGATCATAGTAAACATTGCATTTGCTTAGTATCAGCAAGTCAGTGTTGTTATTGTGAGCAAATTTGCAAATCAACAGTTTTTTATTTCTTAACAATAATTCATGTTTTCTTCAGCAGCCATTTAATGTATTTCCATTCTGTAATATCTGTATAGTAGTTTTCATTAAGTGTGAGTCAAACTTTCTACCACAGGTGTCAAGTTGCGTATGATGTGTGCACTGTTGAACATAATGAAGACAAAAGCTGGTGTATTGCACATTTTCCATAATGCACTTAAGATGACATTCAATTAAACGTTGTGTATTATTCTGTCAGACAACACTGTGAACAGTCTTTGTATGAAAACATCACACAATGCATCCTCTCAGACGATGGTTTGTTTGGCTGAGCTGTAATCAGAGCCATCAGTTTCTCTTCTTTTGTTGCGTTTCTAACAGTGTAGCTGTGTCATGTGTTTACTACAGTGGTGTAGCCACAAATATTGTGATGGGTGGCCCTTGTACGTAAATGGGTGTCACTAATATAGACATGGGGGAGACAAACACTGAGTTAGATGGCTTCATGATGCAAGACATCAATGCTTGGTCTTCAGGGATTTAGTAATGTCATCATAGTTCAATGTGTCTGTGATCTTTAGCGAGAAACATTTTGCATAGACTTATCAGTCACTGATTGTGTAGTACTGATTGACGATTTAGGCTGACAGACCGGTGCACTTAACAGCAGGAGCTTGCTTATAGGACTATCACCTGGATCAACAGATCTTTCCTCAGATTCAAATGCACTGGAGACTCGGGTTAGCAGACAAGCCGGGCCCAGCAGGCTGTGAGTTGGGTTTGAGAGAGGTTTCTTCTGTGTCTTGTTCTGATTTTTCAAATATATATTAACAAAAAAGGGAGGTTTTAGAGAAACATTCACAGACATTTTTGCATGTTATAAGCTGGAATTCTGATACATGTAAGAGACAAAATAATTATTTGTCTAAATACAGCAATTTTGATGGAACTGAACAGATGATTCAAGATCTCTAGTGGCCCTTTGGGCCCAGCCGACTAATTGTATTTTGTTGAACCTAACTCTGTTGGATTCTGATGCTCCAACACAAAGATAATCAAGTGTGTGTCTGAGGATGTCTGCACATTTATTTGCAAGAACAGCGCCTGGAAAGAGGACAAACCTCAGATTTTTGACCACTGCGTTGCACACTGGGACTGCTGTGACCTCATTCCAACAATAATGTGGCTGCCAAAATGTGTATGAGTGTCATGAATAGAGCTAATAGTGACTTTATGACATTTTTACTTCAGCTAGTAGTTCCATCCATTAGAACCATCTTGTACCTCTTCTTTCAGTTGCGCTTTGAGATAAGCGTGCTGCTTTGGTCTTTAATTCCAGTTACATTGACTTGTCAAAGAATCATTTCCCCTTCACTGAATAAAGTAATGGAGTAATTGTACACAATTTAAGCACTTTCATGTTTTCTGCATGCACAATTGCAGGCTTTACATGTAATTAACATAGCTCTTGTCATAAACCAATGGGCAGTGAAGGCGATTAGTGTTTGCATGTGAATGGGACATCTGTCAGCTGTGGGATGTAATTAGGTTTAACAACTAAGCTTAAACCCAAAACATCTTCAAGCAGGAGTCAGTGAGCATTGTAATTAGGAAGCACTTTACAGGGTGCACTACTGAGCTTTATGTACTTTACACCCACTATGGTCTTACTTTGTTCTTAAAAGGGGGGCACGCTGCCACCGAGGGCCTCAACTGGAGGAGAGATTGAATTAGAAAAACAGGAAACATTCATAACTCATTATTGAATATGATTAAGATGTCCTGCCAGTAATGGATCTTGATAGCGCCAAACATATCCATCATAATTGGAGATGTGTCATTGAGTGTCAATACACTGTCAGTTTGTAGTTGCCTTACACATGCAGTATGATCTTACATTAAACTAAGTAAACAGACTAGTGAGTGTTGTGTTGGGGCCGGATCATAGGAGTTGTATGACTTTAAAGAGAGCTTCTGTGGAAGGAAAGAGCACATTAAATCCAACTTTTGTACAGTTCACAGGATTTGACATGGAATAATTCCCAGTTATTTGGAAGAGGTAAGAGAAGTTCAGTCTCACAATGGCAGAACAAGTGTAGCAAACCTAAACCTTTACAGATTTAGTAACAGAAATGGTAAGGTTCACTTAGGTATACTGACACTATGACATGGAAGAAGTAGCCTATTGCAAGGACAGGTTTGGATTTTTTCAAGGCCATCTTAATACAATATCCACATGCCAGATATAAGTGGTCTTTATTGGCTGTGAAGGGATCACTTAAAGTGTAGAAAAGGAGGAACAAAACCTAAAGTTTTAATTCTGTGCAAAAATCTATTCTAAACTTGTATGAAGCTCCAACAGTCTGTCCAGATCATGTGGATATCTTCATCCTTGTTTGAAACAGAAGTGTGTCACATCTTCTGTGATAAAATTGATATAAATCTTACTATGAAAAAGAAATTCAGCCCAGTATCCTAGGAATTACGTCCATATTGGTGGATTCCAAGGCTTACAATTTATGTCCAATGACAATGTTCAGTATCAACACAGGAGGAAGTGGGCCCATATGTATTGAGGTAAGCAAGCACATGTGTGGAAGTCTGGGTGGTGGATGGATGGAGTCCCATCGCAAACCTGCAATTAACAGTCCCATATTTATTAAATGTAACCACAACCTAACCTCAACCAAGTCTTTTAGTAGTTTCACCCTACATTTCTTTGCCATAATGTATTTGCCACAGATATTCTAGAAAGTGAGAATTCTCCAATGTTGGCATTGAAGGTAAAACGTGTCACTGAATATAACACTGGGTTTGCGAAATCGTATAATATGGACGTTCTTGCCAATGGGTTTGACTGACCACAAGACAAGATAAACAAGGGTGCATCTGAATCTGCATGGGTGATCACTGATCAGTCACAGAGTTACTTTAACCATTGTGTGGTGTTCATGTTGTTGTTACTCAGCCAATGTTCCCGGGTCTGGTGGACCCACCGCATTATTGGGTTTTTAAATCAATACAGCCATAACAAAGTATGTAAAAATACTTAACAGATGTTTACTTTATCCCAATTACAAGCAATATAGACAGCATATATTGTAAATATTTGCCATTTACCTCTGTTAATCACATTTATGAATAAGGATGCCGTTCGTTTAAAAGAGAAAAATCTATTATAATTAAGATATGGATGGAAAAAACATGTTTAACTTGAACAAATATCAATGAAACAAAGGTTTTCATCACTATTGATGTATATTTCCTAAAACTTAATTAGAAATTGAACACACACATGTCTACACAGCACAAGCCCCATTGAACAGATACAGTATCCATGCCAGTCCACACATCAGTCCCATTCAACACACAGCCTGTTCATGCAACACATGAGGGGCAGAGCTTTACTGCATGTGTGTTGCATATGTATTTCTTGCACTTGACGCATGTATACTGTGTCTTCCTGTCCATCTTGGGACCACACACAATATAGAAAGGTTCCCACAAGACAGAAGGTAAAATGTGCGGGAAATCAGGGAGCAGACGTTGATGCTTGAAATATAACAGTGTTGCAACCTTGTGTGACAATAACAGGAACACACACACACACACACACACACACACACACACACTAACAGTAGGCCCAGGTAGGAGGAGGACAGAGAAAAAGTACACAGCACCTACAATTTCCACACTTTTATTACCCTCGGGTCCAGTGTACCCGAACACCACATATGTAATATAAATGTGTAGGGGGGGTGTACAGAGTGCATTCATTGAAAATGTGTTCTTTTATATGTTCTTCACAGAAAATGAGCCAAGGCCAATGAGTCTGAGGTTGAAAAAAATATTTATTGCATAATTCTTTTTTTAATAAACATTGAAAACGGGTCCCACAGTTTTACCTCAAACAAAGAGAAGATTCCAGACACAAAAGTCTGTAATCTTGAGAGATACCTGCTTGTAACCCATTGGCCTAACTTATTAAATTAATTTTTTAACAAAATGAAGACTTTTATTATGCTGTTGATCAATTGTGCTTTCAGACAAGCAGTCTCTTTCAAGATGATGACATGTCTTGTAGATGGTAGTGAAAGTATCTGTGTCAATTCTGTTTAATTTTTATCTGACAGTCAGACTGCTTAGAAAGTAAAACTAATAGAAATATAATTATTCTGTGTTTATCCTTAATTATGGTAAAAATTATGTGCTGCAAATATATTCTTTGACAGCATCAACACTAGAAGAATGAAAATCCCCACAGATAATGTTATATTGTTAAACATCAATTTGTAATGCTCAGTGCATCAGAGGTTGCCTCATCTACCTTAACTTCAACTTGTGATGTCCTACATTACTCTGTAACATCCTTTAGAGAAAGGCCACATACTCATTGCAACGCAAAACACATCATCATATTGCTACATCAAATGCTGGTGTATTTTCTGCTCCTCTGGGTGCATTGAAGATACTGTCCTCTCTGCCTCTTCCATGATGGATTTCTCCATGTATCATTATTGAGCATCAGTGCAAATGGCGGCTCTACAAAGAGAGCCTCGCTCTTTGATTCTGAGAGACTGACACAAAGACATGGTGTTTCCGATCTTTGAGATATTTTCTGCTATCATATCCCATTGATGCTGCACTGGAAATATCCTAATATCATGTCACATTGTGCACATTTGGCCACTTATACAACAAGAGAGACACCAGCTAATAGTAAAAAAGACCCAGATGTGCTGAGAAGAAGGCCAAGAGCTGTTAGAATGGAAGTTTAAGTATTTAGGTACAGCAATGGTGATTTAAGATCAAATCTTTTCACATCCCAATATAGTACGCATGTGATCTTCAAATTATGTTACATTTAGTGAAGGGCATATAGTTTAGGACTATGATATGAAAAGTACCACCTCTTCAAGCATGGCACACTGCACGCAGTAAAGGCTACAGAGGAATCATTGAGCCATGAACTATAAGTTTGACCCAGATGAGCCCTTAACCACCTAAAATTAAAATTATATTGAACCGTGTCACCAATTTAGTCACCAAAATCGGTTTGTTTTTGCTCAAGGCTGATAGATTGGCTATATCTGCAGAGGGAGACTTGGTTCACAGTATATGTCATGCACACCAAAAAGCAACAACAACCCAATGAATGACAAAACAAGGTCTGCATATGTGTGTGTTTGAGGCAAAGAGACAGAGGAAACGCAGTATTACTAAAACAAGTCAACAAGCTTTTTAATGTCACACAAAGCTAGAAATGTCAGATGCAACAGTATACAAGACATGTATAGGGGACCAATACACTCTTTTCACTTCCAATTCACAAGTCATTTGGAAAAACTCACCTGTTGCTCAGCTCTTCAAAATTCAAACAATGTAGCCACCACACCACCTCCACAACTAAACTGTTTACCAGCTCAGATTGTTTTGTATCCAGTTCTGACAGAAAGTCACACTGCACACAAATCTCATTTCCTTTGTCAGTTGGAATTAAGCTTCATGGAAGTTTCATGGTAAAAATATGCCAAATGTATATAGTCCATTCACTTTTTAATGCTTTACGGAAGTTATAAAGTCAACCACATAGTTAACTGTAAAGGCACCATCAAGGAAGAGCTGTGTTTGATTTCTGGAGTTTGTTTTGGGTGATGAAACACTGTCAGACCCAAAATCCAATGTCCAAACCAGAAAATAAAGGTAATCAAATTTAGGCAAAAAAATATCATAGAGATCAATTGGTGTCATTTCTAAGAGCTGATGGCAAGATAATCAAAATTATTAACAACTATTTATTGACAGATTCACAACTGTGCCCTGTGCTACTAGACGTGGCCTAATCATATTCTGAAATGAATTCTAGAGTTTAACTCTGCATGCACATTAATGCACAGTGTATATGCAGAGACGTAGTTAAACCCATGTGTCTTGAGACTGATTTTTAATAAATATTACATCACAGAGGCATTTAAGTTCAAGATTATTGCTTCCTGCCATGTTTAAATGACAATTTATAGGTCTTTTTAATGTGTATTTCAATATCACTACGCTGGCATCATATTATGCAAACTGGTGATTATAAACTTTTCTCCACCACCACCAAAATGTTCTCCACCACCATAGTTTAACATTACAGGATTTAATGGGCCATATAAAGTCCATGACTTGTTTCTAACCCCCTCTCAGTGTTGATGTTTGTAAAATTGATGATTTCTGATTAACTCATTTAAATATTTGGTCTTATTAATGTGTTTTCATTGCGTATCTATCATCCTGGGTCAGGACTCTCACATGAGATCTAATCCTGTCACAGTCAACAGCTGTAATACAATCGCAGCAACACAGGAAGGTCTAGTCTATATGTCAGTTTAAATGATGGCCATTTTTCTTCATGTGACGTTAATTTAGTCTAAGCAACTCAATGAAGCTTTTTTGATGCAATATAATTGCAGAGCACATTTTACAAGAAGTCAATTTGAGATTTGCATTAAGAATGGCAGCATGTCATGGTGGAAGGGTTTTGCAATAAAGAGACAAGCGATTGAAATTGAGATATTTGCAAGCGACCGCGGCTTTGGCTCAGAGGGCACCCATGCAATAGAAATGAAATATAAATGGGAAAATAATAGAGGCTTATTCCAACAGTGTCACTGGAAACTTTATATTGCTGTCACAGGCTCAAAACTTACTTCTGGGAACAGGTACACATTAAGATAAGAAAGAGACATTCTTGACACGTTAAAACAGTTTGATGCAACAGAGTGATGATTCACTGTAAAATGTTTAACACAGGAGCAACATCTGAGGGGCAGCCTTTTACAGCGAATGATAAATGATGGATGGATTCAGAATTGATATTGGACATTCATTATGTCACAATTACCTTAATTACATTTGTACAGTACTGGGTGACTAATGGGTTCACTCTTATATAATACTGCCTCATTTCTTAGTTTTAGTGCCTGCAATTTAAAAGAGTCAGTTTGTATAAAATATTTTAAAATGTTTGAACAGTGGAGGTCAAGTCAGACGTGGATTGATTGTTAAAAAGAGAACAAGAAGAGCAGAGTCATCTGACTTTCATCCTCCCCCACTGTTCCTACACATGCGTAGTCCTAGCTGTTGCCTGCTGTGTGTGATAAGTCTCTTGAATGTTAAGCAATGTTTAATGTCAGCCATGCATGCAGTTTTCTAACCCTGATGAACTTTATGTTTTTTTAATCAAACAATTTCATGTATGCCACTTTTAAGTTTGTGCATTTCATTTGAACGTATCTCGACCATTACAGTGCTACTAATTTGAAGATGTCTGTGAGCTCAGTAGCAGCTCCAGCTTCAAAAGGTGGATACAACAATGTTGAACTTAAAAGATGTCTGTGGCACCCACAGGTCTCAACTGATGGGAGCAAGTTTGACCAGGTCTGTTCGATCACCCTTTTGGAAACCCACTGAGTCTATTTGAGGCTTTGGACATAAACATCTGGGGAGTAGTAAGGTGTTTGCATACAGTACTTAATTATTAGTAGTTCACCAAACTTTTATTATAGCCTTCAGTCAGAAAACGATATAGCTGATTTTGGTATCCTTATTTTCCAAGTCTCCCTGATGATGTTTGTGGTTGCATTTAAAATCTTAAGTTGGAGTATTTTACCAAACCATTATTAACTGACTAATGACAACATGTTGCTGTTTGAGGAAAGTCAGTAACAGATTTGAATTAAAACAAATAATACATTTTTTATTACAAAAATGAGATGCTGGAAAATAATAGAGTTCAGCTGTGTAGTGATGAAAAGCTATTTTAATAGCCCCATAAGATCTTCCATAATGAAATGTGCACACTAACGATCTTCTTTGTCACTGTGAGCAAGTTTTCCTGAATGCAGCAGCCACCATGTGGAGACCAGAGTAGAGCAGCTGTCCTCCAGGGGAACTCATACTTTATGCTCCTCAGGTGACATATATAGACTGCACACCCGGCCCCTATAACCACTGTGAAGTTTGTAAAAGAGCAGGCTGAAATTGATTACTTGAAACATTCTAGCGCCAAGGCTGAGGACAATTAATCCTGCCTCACCATTAAAGACGTCTCCTTGATACAATAAAGGATGCCAGGTCCATCTGTGAAGTCAGGATGTAAAAGTCATGCATACATGCAGACAGTGAAAGCTATGGCTCCTAATTCTGCTCATTAATCGCCTGTCTGCCGAACAACCTCCAGAGAAAAGCGCTAGGTCCCTCCGAGGTAATTACAGCACTTGAAGGAACGCTCTCTGCTGAAAATGTTCATAAGTAGCCATCTTATCCCTCTTCTGCCCTTACTTTTTTTTGTCTCTGCCATGGAGCCAATAGCTTCCATGTCCTCTGGAGAAACTTCCTTCTCTCCCATCCCCCTCCTCCTCAAGTACCGCCCGCTCGTGCTGCTCTTCAGCTTTGTAGTCAGCAGACTTTTTTTCCGGGCGCACATCCATTTGGCATCCGATGTGGGATAAATAAATTATAGCCTCTAAAATCAATGCCCAGTCCATAATGTAGGCTGTAGGCTTAGTGCTTGCCACCAAACTAGAATTGTGCCACTTGGGCTCAAACAGGGGCATTTCTTTAGCCCCAGGGCTACACTGCTGATCAGTATTTTTGGGCTTTGAAATTGTTTTACTGAAAAGCTATTCCAGGCATTCTGATATGTATTATTTGTTGTAAGTTTTCGTGGGTAATATCCCTTTTACTGCAGAGTCTGATGGAGGTTTTGAGGCATAATTTGTCTCAGGAAGCTGTTAGTTTGTCACACAGCATCCTGGTCTGAACCGGTTTTTCTCCTTGATTCGCTGCAGCATCTGGAAGATGTCTTTAATTTCTCTACAGAACCACTCAAAGAATCTAAAAATAAATCCCAAACAGCAGCAGGAGTGAGATCTTTTGCGTTTAATTTTAAAAGCAGAACAGTAGCAATGCAGTCACTCAGTCTGTAAACTGTGTGTTGATGTTGTAATGAAAGATTTATAGCAGTCAGTGGATAGATGATGTTTTTTTTTTAAGTTGATAATTTCATAGCAGGTTTTGGAGCCTGACACTAGACTTGCATAAAATACATCTTTGAATGTGTCCTCAGACCAGCTCTTTGAGAGCTACACTGAGCTCGGCCAGCTGCTATCACTTTGCTAATGCTCTCTTTCTCTTTCTCTTACTTTCTGTGTTCCCAGATGGAGATGATACCAGAGCCTGATCCTGATGACGAGGGGACAAAAATAAGTGTAAGTTGAAGAGCATGTCATGTATCCCCGGTTGAGCCCAATGCTTCTCGCTGTCGTGACCCAAGTCGACAGCGTTTCATTTCAGGCAAACACAACAGCAGCTGATTTCCCCGAATAATACACCTTCAACCACAGAAAGGAGCTAATCAGTGAAATCAGTGGCAGTGTATTATTATTGTCAGAGTGGTTCCCTTCCTGCGCTCATTTCCCAGCAACCATTCCGCCCTTTTTTCCTGTCACTCTGTATGTGCCTTCCGTGCCCAGTGCACCACACAGCCTTCCTCCGAATTACCACCGAGTCCTCAGATTGTCAAAGAGTCAGGTGCAATGGAAAGTGACAGGTCTGGGATCAGGGTAACCTGTGGACGTCTCTTAAAGGTAAATTCTGGTTTATTACAAATTGGGTCGTCATTGCTATGATGACAGTGTACTCACTGAAGTAATGGCATAGATCTTGTGCTGTCTAACTTCTTTTTAGCAACATGCACCACACACAGCTTTCAAGCAGGTTACCAGGTATGCCCATTCCCTGAATGAAGCACTGAGGTCTGCTGGACAATATAGGGGGGTTTCTGTTATATTGTCGACTGGTTATATTTTTTATCAACACAAAAAGGAAAATATTTGACCAAAAATCTATCTGCAAATCTTAAAATTGTTCATATTAAACGTATCTGCACTTTGTTAGAGTTAAACAAACTAACCTAACCACATGCTCCTGCATTAGGTTAGTTTTTTTATTAGTATTGTTGCAAACCCCTGTCTGTGCTTTACTAGCCCACTGTTTGCCCCAACCACCCTCCTACAACCCGAATGTAATAATTCAAGCATATATTATGTTCTCTAAAGTATTTGGTAAAAATTCTAAAACATTAGTTGTGTGTTAACACAATTTGGCATATCTCTGCTAAGTACCACTAAATGGTTGAGTTGTCCGGAATAATGAGCAATGCCAAATGAGTTTGCTATGCTGCTTTTCAGCCAGCTTTACTTAAGTCAGTACATGAATTACATCAGACCAAAATATTTCAGAGAACTACTGTGAAAATTGAGTTGCATCAACTGTAATCGTCATTTTTTAAATATTTTTACCAGCTTTGGGTGTAATGCATCAAATCTACATTTTATTATTAGTTAGCGTTAACGCAATTTTTTTTTGTAAAATGAAATTGAAAAATAAATTAGTTTGTTGCCAAATGATTGAACATTGAATAATTTATGTTTCATAACCAAATACTAATTATTGGTATTACCGACTTCCTGCAACACAAAAGCACCCAATTCTGCCTATACAATTTTAATGGATTTATTGAGTTCATGTAATTTAAAGTATCACACACTATCAGGGGGTCTCTATCTATAGTTGTATTGAAAGACAAATACAATTTAAATGTGTTAAAGTGTAAAATTTTGATTGACTGTGGGTTTATTTAATTTATTTGATATTGGTTGGTTTTACCATATAAATACATAAACATAAATAATGGTCACTTGAAATGACAAAAAAAACAAAATGATACCAAAGTCAAAGGATGGTAGATTCACTTTAAAGTACTGTTGTGGATTGTACATGGGATAAAAGCTGCAATTTGTATTAAAGAAAAGTATATATTTAAAACTTTACACAACATGCAAATTTACTGTCACTGTCCTACAATAATAATTATCTGTATTTTGATGAAATTAATTACATAACCAATAGTGGTTTAAGAAGAAATAAGTTGACATTTTTCTATGATGGTTGTGTCTTATAGTAGTTTCTTCATCAATCCGTCCTTGTATGTTAAATATGTTGGTAGGGTAGTGGTTAAGGTGCAGCTTTATGTCTCATTCATAAATGCAGTCCATTAAACAATTAACTTGTCAGTGAACTAGGTAAAGTAGTTATAAAATAATAAATAAATGTATATTCTGTAAGTCAGTGGTGGGTGATGTTGAATGTGTGTTTTGTACTTCAGACTGCTTTTGGCTCACTTGAATGCGTTCCATTAACACACTCACCACACTGACCTCTCGTCCTCCTTGGAGTTTGATGTTGATAATCAACATCCATCTGTGAGACATACGTAAAATCAAGGGACACAACATCATATTCCGCAGTTTTTGTTTATCTGTAAGATGAAGATTTGTTGGTTACTTGGACATAAAAGTGGTATACAAAATACAGAATAAAGAGACACCGTCTACAATTATTAAAGTAGTACTAGTAGAGTACTCATACTTTCTGTTCAAATCTGGTGGAGAGAGAGACTGACTCAACTGTACAGTTTATTTTGTGGCCACAGTCTGTGTGAGGTAATAATTTTATGACTTTATGTTTAACAGTAATACTGCTAATACTGTAATTCTACAATCACAGATAATGTTTCCATATTTCCATAGTGTTGTATTTTAGATGAAAGTTGAATTAACTTAAAAGTTAACACAAATACATTAACCACAAAAGAATAGAAAATATCAAATAAATAAGTAAACAAAAGCCCTTAAGCGTGTCTCCCTTGATGTGTCATAAAACCTTGTGGTATTTCATCATGCCATCCATTGGTATGACACTGTGGTCTCATTTATTTACTCTAACAGACGGTGAAAGTCCAGGGCAATGACATCTCACACAAGCTGCAGATCTCCAGAGTCAGCAAGAGTGATGAAGGACTGTACGAGTGCCGGGTGACACGAGCTAACTACGGAGAGATTGTGGAGTACAAAGCCCAAGCCTGGCTGAAGGTCAACGCTACGGCCAGGCCACGCCGACCACTGTCACCTCCCAAGAAAAGCTCCCCGCTGCACCTGACAGACAAGAAGCCGAGAAAGTCCAGCTCACCTCTGGGCCAGGACAGCATGAGCTCAGACCAAAGGGTGGCCTCCACCTCCACCTCTCACACATCCTCCAATACAGCTAAACACAGCCCCGGCTCAGGTAAGACCCTGGGGGAGGGTTACACAATGAGGTCACTGGGGAACACAAAAACATGTAGCCAGACCTTTTACTACCAGCATAAAGTCTGGTCTGTAACCTTCCTGGTGTGTTTGACACGTCCGAGAGTCGCTTACTGTGGTTGAAAAAGGTTGTTTGGTTGAGATTCAGAACAACCAACAACAGTCTTTGGTGTGCATTTCTAAAAGGATCAAGTGAAAAATGGCGCTTTCAGAAAACAGGTTAACAGGTTTCACTAAACAGGTTAACAGGTTTCACTAAATTGTGATTTAATGCAGTTGTTTCGGAACACAAGTGCAAGCAGGGAAAATTGATTTTAGAGCCAGTATTCAGAGAAGCTGGCCAGATAACCAATTAGACTGTGGTATAAATTAATAACCCCATCAGCCTCCCTGGAAGGCAAAGTGCAGCATAAGTTTTTGTTACACCTTACTCCAGGTACCAGTTATCTGCTATGGTTAACATTCTGCTGTGGTTTTAAGGTGGAAGTGTACAGTTATCAGAACATAAAATACTGTAGGCTTTCCCTCTGTCATGCATGGCTTTCAGTAAACATCACAGTATGCTGTCATCTGACTGGTCGCACCTTAAAAAGGTCCAGATAAACGTCAAAGATAAATCTGATTGAACTTTCAGCGCAGCTGCAGGGCATAAAATCTGAGCAACATGCGAGTCCAGGGGAGAGCAGTGAGAGCAGCCATTGCTGTCTCTGTATCACACACTCCACATGGTCCCCACAGGAATCTACAGCCCATCTCCTCTGTGGCTATGTGCATGCTGTCCACAGCAAGTAGTCACGCTCCAGTCCTTGAAGGAGTTTCCATTGATCTCAGACACTGCAGTGGGCACTATGGACAAATCTCCAGCAGTACAAAGCAAGGTGACTGTTAAAGAAGAAAGCAGGAAAAGCAAAATGTGACGTTTCTTTGGCTGAATCCAAATGTTGGCACGTCACTTCACTTGCAGACTTCAGGGCACATTCCTGGGAAGTCCGCAAGTGCCGAGGGCTGTGCAAATCCACAATTCACTAGCAAGGAACACACCCTCCATATGATACGTTTAAAAGATTTATTGAACATAAGTACATTTAGAATGTTTGAATATTGCTGATGGTTTGGGGAAGCTTCGTGGGGACGTCCGCCGTGGCGCCCGGATGCGACGAACCCCCCAAAAGCCTCCCATATCTGGAGAAGAGATTAGCCAATTTAAGATCTTTGGGATCTGACCGGATGTAACGGTGATATGCTTGCGAGGACCCGCGGCCCATGATTTTAATTAAGTGTGAGACTAAGGTGTCATAGTACAAACCCCCAAAAAACCAACAGACGGAGCGGCAATCCGGTGCCGGATTCCGCAGCCGGTGCTAGCTGCAGTCGTCAGTGGTCGGTCAGGGACGCCGGCAACCCGGTGTCGGCGTCCCGGCTGGTGCTAGCAGCTGTCGTCGGTGGAGGTTGGTAGCTGGGGCCCTGGCAACCCGGTGCCAGACGTCTTGGCCGGTGCTAGCTGACTGTGGTCGGCCGTTGCCGTTGCTAGCTGCTTTGGTTGCTGGAGGTGGATGGCTAAGATGCGCAGTAATCGAGAGCGGACGAGGGAGTATTTACGCAGGGTATTCATACGGAAATGGCGTAATGACGTGGTTGAAGTAATGGGGGTGTGTTCCTGCACGCGAAATTCCACTATATAGCAACAATTAATCAAGTCTGCAAGGGGCCTTAAGCGGACTTTCTGCTGACTTCCACTGAGTCCACTTGAAGTACAGACTTCACATGCTTCCCTCTGGAAATTTGATTCCATCCATGAAGTGTATGTATCAGTGTAAAATCATAATATGTAGCTTACTTTTTGAAGACATACTGTACATACAGAATATGAACAGGGTGTTATATTCTACAAGGCTAGACAGGCAAAGGTTGGCTTTGGTAGATTTGGTCCACATACAGTGTGAAGATTCTCAGTCAAGGGTGTGTTGTGAATATAAGTGTTTGGCAGCTCATGTAAAGGGAAAATGTTACTGCGTATTCTGACCATACCTGTTAAATATACTATGTGCTGCAGATCTGCAAATATCATACACAAATTGCAAATATCAATACTGTTAAGTAGTCGGTAATTTGTCGGGGGAATTATTTAATAGAACTGCTTTAAGGCTAAATACATATTATAGGTAGGCCTATTCCTTTACAGCAGAGATGCTACTGAATGATCATATAAATATTATAGAAATAGTAACAAGTAGCAGTGTGTAAATATAATCATCTTGCCCGTCTGCAACTTCACATTGTTACTTGTCACTTTGATTATGAAGGTGACTCTATATAGTATATAGGCTACAATATAGTATATCATTTAGTATTTATAGTATATAGTTAACAGAATATTATAGATTTAAGACCAAACTGACAGAAGGGCGGGGCTGAGAGAAACTGGCGCAATTACAAATCCATCTGCTACTTCAGCACCACAGACAGCACCATGATTTATTAATACACAGTTAGGCTACTTATATTACAGATTCCAACAAACCTCAGTTAGATATATCAATTAGTCAGGTGGACTAGACTAACATATTCAGCTAAACAAGCCCTCTGCCCCTACACTCTCTCTGCTAATAGGGGATGGAGCAGATTAACAAGGGGGATGCATTTGGGTAATTTAGTTTAAAGATAATGCATTCTTGCGAACGGTATCCCATATTTCTAATTCTTAAAAGTAATAATAAATCAAATGGTAGCTTATTAAAGATGGCTTTGTAAATAATAAATAGACAGTTTTGAGTGGTAAGTCATTATTATCAGTGGTAAAAAACGTTACCATTGATACTGGCGATACCATCTTGTTTCCTTCAGCTGAGCATCATAGCTCAAAAAAAAGGTTTCTATCAGCACAGATATTGAACAAGTCTGTGGGGTTTTTTGGTCTTTTGTCTCATTTAGAATGTTGTAATTCTCTTTACTCAGGGATCAGCTGCAAGTAATTCGCCTGCCTCCAGCATACCCAAAATGTTGCTGAGAACACATTCCACCATTTCACTCGTCTTTTTGCTGGCTGCCGTGAGTTTCAAAATTGATAAAAGACTTGATTTTACGATTATATTTTAGACATCCTCAGGCAGACCTCCTCTGGTGCTTCTTCAACCTCACCTTATTACCCCCGGCTCCTCAGCTCTGGAACTCCCTGCCTGAGCAGGCTAGTCCAAATCAGTAGCATCTTTTTCTATTCTTTTTCACATTCATTTCTTTGAATGGCACTGCTCCTTAATTATAATCCTCATTTGTGTAAAACGTGCATCTCATGCACACATTTTCTCCACGATTGTATCATGTTTCTACACACAAAAAGCATTGCCATTTGAATAATTTGACAGATACACATAATGGCTTTAAGTTAGTATTATTTTTATTGAACATGAACAAATGTAAGCCATGGGATCCATCGTGGGATTGTAATACCCAGTATGTAATTACATTCAGAACATAGCAAAGAATATCAATGTTAACGTTGCCTTCATTAACAGCAATAATACATTCAAAGATGTGCACAGTGTAATACCAGTTGAGCTGTTTTAAATATGTATGTATTAAAAATGGTTACCAATATACATTTTTGGAGGAAAGATCCTTCCTTTACCAATCGCTTGTAATAACTAAAGTAATATTCTTTTGTTTTTGTGTGTACATGGAGCTGTTTTATTGGCTGGAAGAACATGTTGCACATTGAACTTTTGAATGTCTACATTTCCCCATATCTTTTTCATGTCAGCATACTCATGCCATCCGCTGATGGAGGAAGGCAGTCTTGGATCTTCATGGTGATCAGCAAAGGCCCCTATGTAGCAGCCCAGTTTTTCCCGTTTTGTGGCTCAGTGTGAATTTTCTCTCATTAACTCTTTGCATTACTTTACTTTCTCTGACAATAAAACTCTAGTACTGCTGCTCCTCATCTATAAATACCAATCATCTCCTACCTGGTCATACAGTTCAAACACAAAGTCTACCCTGCTCTGGGCTCAGATAGCCCTCTGCACCCTGAAGCTAAACACAGAAAGATATTACTTGCCACTGAATAGAGGTAAAGAGTTGAATAATCCCCGGGGCTGCAGAGTCTGAGATTATGAGCCAGCCAAATTATGCTGACAACTGTGTTGCAGTGAGTCCTCTGTGCGGTGTGTCTGACACTGATAAATGCCTCTCCCGGGCTGCTCAGGCAGCCTGAGCCACCTTCTCTGAGCGGCAGAGAGGTGTTACGGCTGAGGGCGACAGAGTTCTATTACTGCTGCGCTCAGGTTTGAGGCAGATGAGCAACAATAGGTAAATGGACTGAGATGAAATTAAAATGGGGAGAGTGCAGCTATTTTCCTTTTACGCATTGCTGCATCTGTAAACAATGAGGCACTTTCCAGATGGGGAGAATGTGACTGTGGCTGGTGGAGCGGCTGCAGCAGCAGAATGGTTTGTTCACAGCTACTCCCCACCAGTGTGTCAGCTGTTGTTAGATCACAGCTCGGCCTCCATCGTTCCTGGCAGTGTTATTCTCTCAAAGCTCAGAGGTGACCAGAGCTGAATGCGAGAAAAAAAAAGGAAAGAAAAAGGTCCCCTAAGCCAGAATTGTACCCCCACCCCTAAGGCCAGCCTGGTTCCTGCATGAAAGAAAAACAAATATGGACTCAGCTTGATTGCATAACCATTCATCCAAACCAAAAAATCACTGACCTTGTTTTCAAGAACCACCATATTTTTTTAAACCGCCTCAACTGCATGTCTAAGGAGAGAACACCAATGAGTCATCACTACAGTAGTTGGTTAGAAACAGCTGGACTGCTGTTCATGGCTGCAGTCACATTGCTCAAGCATTCACATGCAATGTCAGTGTGTCATTTCAGGTACATGTGGATGCTTGTATGGGCCCTTTCTTACTCACACTTTTGCCCTTTAGGTGCATGGAAATCTGGCTAATGTCTGTGTGTGCTCAGTGGGGAAAAGCCCATTTTGAGACCCACTGAAGCCTCACAGTAGATGTAGAGAGGCTAAATGTCCTCATGTAAAATGAGACTGCAGCAGTGGCAGTACTGTGCCAGCTACAAAGAAACTACGCAGGAACAGCACTAATGTGGAGTCAGAGACAAGAACTTCAAACTATTTGTGTAATGTAGCAATATGTGTCATCAATATCTGTCATCGGATTTCAACCTGTGATAAATTCTGTTTTGTGTAATCTGAATTTGTACACCAGACCAGAGCAGATTATGTAGGTTTGTACCAATGTACCCAGGCACCTTTTAGCCTTTTTAGAAGTAAATACTGAAGAGTGCTAGAGCTTTTTAGGTTTATGTGTTTCCCACTGAAAGTCAGCTACAGTGGATATAAAAAGTATACACACCCCTGTTAAAATGTCAGGTTTTTGTAATGTAAAAAAATTAGACCAAGATAAATCATGTCAGAACATTTCACCTTTATTGTGTGACCTACAACCTGTACAACTCAACTGAAAAACAAACTGAAATCCTTTAGGGGGAAAAAGTACAAATAAAACACTTACAATAACCTGGTTGCATAAATATGCACAGCCGTAACTAATACTTTGTTGAAGCACCTTTTGATTTTATTACAGCCCTCAGTCTTTTTGGGTAGAAGTCTATTAGCATGGCACATCTTGACTTGGCAATATTTGCCCACTCTTCTTTGCAAAAGGGCTCCACATCTGTCAGATTGCGAGGGCATCTCCTGTGCACAGCCCTCTTCAGATCACCCCACAGATGTTCAGGCGGATTTAGGTCTATAAACTTGAATCTTCCTCTGGTGAAGCCATGCTTTTGTTGATTTGGATGTCTGCTTTGGGTCGTTGTCGTGCTGAAAGCATGCATCTTTCTAACGGAAGCCTGAAGGTTTTGTGTCAAAATTGTCTGGTATTTGGAATTGTTCATAATTCCCTCCACCTTGACTAAGGCCCCAGTTCCAGCTGAAGAAAAACAGCCCCAAAGCACGATGCTGCCACCACCGTGCTTCACTGTGGGTATGCTGTTCTTTGGGTGATCTGCAGTGTTGTTTTTGCGCCAAATATACCTTTTGGAATTATGGCCAAAAAGTTCAACCTTGGTTTCATCAGACCATAACACGTTTTCCCACATGCTTTTGGGAGACTGCAGGTATGTTTTTGGGCTTGGATGTTTTTCTTCGTAAGAAAAGGCTCCCGTCTTGCCACCCCACCCCATAGCCCAAACGTATGAAGAATACGGGAGATTGTTGTCACATGTAGTACACAGCCAGTAATTGCCAAAAATCCTGCAGCTCCTTTAATGTTGCTGTAGGCCTCTTGGCAGCCTCCCTGATCAGTATTCTTCTGGTCTTTTCATCAATTTTGGAGAGATGTCCAGTTCTTGATAATGTCACTGTTGTTCCATATTTTCTCCACTTGATGATGACTGTCTTCACTGTGTTCCATGATATATCTCATGCCTTGGAAATTCTTTTGTACCCTTCTCCTGACTGATACCTTTTAA
>JAVQJD010063387.1:0-12274 GCA_036023655.1 Nannoperca australis | reverse complement strand
CAGACGACAGCTTCCAGTCCTGCGTAAAGATGAAAGTGACTTCATACAGCCGCGATGTGCAGACGCTGTGCGCAGAGGTTCAGGAGCAGAAGTCCCATTAACCAAGTAAAATATATATTTATGCAGATATTTTGCAAATATTTATTTTTCATTGTTTAGTGACAGTGCTTTTTTTTCTAATTAATTTTTTAAATTCCGGTCAAGGCTCCGCTACACGCTCCGAAAGCCCAATAGTACTATAACGTGTTGTGTGTAGCTCAGTGATAGAGCGCATGCTTTGCATGAATGAGGTCCTGGGTTCAATCCCCACTTGAATTTTTTAAGAGTTCAAAATGTGTTAATTACATAAATAAATGTTCATTTCTCTGTAGCACTTCATGGATTTCATAAGCAACACACTACAGTTGTTTATACAAAGCGTTAAGGTAAAAAAAAAAAAAAACTATATACAGCGTTTTCTTTTCCGTGGAAACCGGGTCCAAATGGCTCTTTGGGTGTTAAAGGTTGCCGACCCCTGCCTTAGAACAATAGCTAAACATTCTGACTACTCTAAATCAAAAGCAGCTTGACACAATATTTACACTTGTCTTTATTTTTACACGGCCATAATTGACTGTGTTCAAATTTAGAATTGGTTTAACATAATCACTAATTTCTTGAATATCTTTAAGGTTAGGAAACTACAAACATTTTTCTTCACAGCTCATAATTATTTATTTATTCCTCTGTTACAGCTATTAAACAATTGAAATGAGTGTGTTTCGAATGTCTAATTGATTCATGATTAGTACTATATATATTATAAGTACTGATGAGTTCTTTATTTTTTCTACACCTCCCTTGTTGTCAATGTGTCTGTATATCTTCCTGGGACCCGAGGAAAAAAAGTGTCTTCAAATTTTATTTTCTGAACAAAACTCCCACTATGGATGACACAAGTCAATGGGCTGGGTCTCAGGAGGATATCAATGGCTGAATTTAGTTTGACACAGGGATGGTGGCATACAGGTCAGCACTGCCCCCATACAGCAAGATCACTGGGGAATTCCTGTGTCTGTGTGGGGTCACAATAAAAAAATTAAAGACAACAGTGTATCTTTCTTTCCTTGGTCCAAACTTCTCACTTTGTTCAAGGGAATGTCACAACACTCATTCAAAAGATCGTGGAATCAACATGCGGAATCTGATCTGAGTGCCAGCCCTGTTGCATAGCCAGGCCTATGCCCAAACCAGTGCTGGAGAAAGGTCTGGTTGAACCCATTAACATTCTAGTATAGGGGGAAAACACTTTGGCTTGTTTGTATTTCTTTAAACCAATCACAATTGTTTTGGATTGCAGCGTAAATGGACGCAGGTAGCAAAAGAGGAGGAGCATTCCAACTGAAAAAATCAGTCAATGGCAGACTTAAACCCACAAACTACTTACTGTGAGCCAGGCTAGCCCTGTGATAGACTCCGTCCTCTTAACCATTGAATGCTCCTACCCCCACACCTCTAAACCAGATGAGTAGTGAATGAATGGATGAATGTTTGGAGTGGTGAACTGGTTTTCAATTTGAAGGGACTAAACTCAATGTGGAGCTGTAAAAGGGGTTGGACTGGTTGGTGAGTGTGGCTGTAGTCCATCACAGCCAATCAAGCGAGCTCCTGTCCTCCCCTTACAAGCAGGTAACTAACTATCATGATGAACCGAGGGATCATAACAGCTTTTCTCTAAAGGAAACAGAAACACGGTTCTCCACAGATGAGGGAGAATAAATAAAGATCTGCTGTCAACAGGGCAGAGAAAAACTGAAAAAGGCCAATAACACTTGGCAACTACAGATGCACCCAAGGTTTTTTAAAGTAAGAAATCATTTATATTTAGTGTAAATATAAAAAATAAATTGGCAGCACATTGTGAACTGATCTCATCACAAGAGGACCTTGTTAACTTTAAACTGCTGTGAACGGCTTTCCTGCTGTCACAAACAATGTCTGGAAGCGCTGGCACATAAGTCTGGGTAAAAATCTATCTATCTAAGACAACAGCTAGTCACCAGCAGTGGTCTATACTGCTGGTAAAAACAGCTCTTGACAGCTAAAGGATCCGAACTTTGAACATTGACCAGGTCTTCACATCTTGATATCTCTTGATATTTTCTGTGAACACACAGTTTGTGCAGGTTGATGCAGGTGGTAGATAAGCGAACTACATACTGCCAGTGATAAAAATGGAAGCATTACAACCTTAAACAGTGGTATAAACTCACTTGAGAACTGACTTGAGTATGTGAGTAGTCCCCTCAGGGCTTACTGAAGCTCTACAGCAGGGTTCCCCCAATTAGTTATCCAATTATGTCAAGCAAGGGCTAAAACTTGCACCACTAAATACAGATAATATTGTTGCTGCTGCTGCTATTTTTATTATTATTATTTTTATTGGTAGTAGTAGCGGTGGTAGTAGTAATCTAATAATTTAGGCTTGGGATTCTCAAACCCTGTTTTGAGGGCCACACAAGAACAGACCATTCACTTTTGAAATAATAAAAATCAATAATTAAATGACTTAAATGCCCCAATAAACACTTAAAAAAATACCAACACTTAAAAATAAACATCCTGGAATATACACACCTTTTTATATCTGACTCAAATCAACAGCATTTTCATTTATCAGTGTCTCTCTGCCAACACAGAGCTCTAACAACAGGAGTATCCAGGAGCAAAGATCAACCTTTACTGACATATTTCTGCAATATCTCTCTCTCTACAATTAATAACCATGTTAGCCGACAATGGCACCTGCTTTAATAGCTCCACAACAGTTTTCTTGTTTTTCTCATTGTGACTTAAAACTTTGCCCACCATATCAATTGCACAGGTTTTAATCAACTCGGTTCCATGAAACACGCAATGATGCAGCTGTAGTGCTCTCTTGTGCTGATGTTGATTTACACATAGTAGAAACGGAGTGTTTATATTATGCTGTCATATTTGCTGTTTTTATTTTGCGCTGGTCTGAATTTGCAGGATAGTTGGCATTAAAACTGGCAACATGCATTGTGTTGAAGTGCCGCTTTAGATGATCTGCTTTGCAGTCAGCTACGGTCTGCATGAATATCAAGCATGACGATTTAACATCGATGTGATCCGGTGAAACAAAACAAAACTCATCAGTCCAGGCAGGATTGAACTTACGGTTTTCCTGGTTGACTAGTTCATGCAGGCCATGTTGTTATTGATTCAGGGCAGTTATTGGTGATCAAGACCATAGAGAGCGTGCAGTAAGTCATATGTTTACGCGTGTTCTGTGGAGTAGGTCGGAGGTAAAGTGGGATGGTGTGGGATGAGGTCAAAAAAGTAGAGCAGCACACACTTTATTTGTCAAACCAGGTGCATGGTCGCAGGCCAAACATTTGGCTCTCGCGGGCCAGTTCTGGCCCACGGGCCGCCAATTGGGGTTCGCTGCTCTACGAGCTTACTGCTGAGTTCACAACTACAAACCTGTCCACTGGACTTGACATGACTGCTGATGATGCCAGCCTGATTTAAATACTTGAAAGGTCTCAAATTCATTTAATATTTCATGTATGTAATTCTAACTAGCTTTTTCCAAGCATATCCCTAACCTATAAGGTGACCAGTGCATAATATCTGAACCCCCCCCAAAATGCTCCTTTCTAGGTCCAGTATAAGCAACATAATATTTAAACTCCCCAGCACTAATTCAGAAACTACAATTACGTCTAATTGGTAGAACAACTATATATCACGGCACCAATACAATTATAATTACCACCACAGTGGGTGTGGGGTGAAAGCAAGAGACTTACAATGCCAGCGTTGGATTTGTTTCCTGAGTATTAAAATGTTGGTAATGTATGTGGCACAAACAGTCTAATAGTCTTGGCAGTAAATTAGCTAATAAGAAATTGGTGCTTGCACTCTTTCTCTGTCTGGATAATCCACTTTTAAACAGTGTGTGTGTTTAGTTCTAAAAAATGATATGTAAAGAAATTATTTACTGGCTGTAGGTTAAATTCAACTAGGTATCCATTATTCTTGTTCATAGCGTTTAAATTTATGAGGAAATGTCTCTGTGTGATGTGTGTGTAGGGATGTTTTGTGTGATGGGCATAAAATTATAAATTTGAATATCAGTGTGTGTGTATATGTGAGAGAGAGAGAGAGCTCAAAAGACTGATGATTTTAAAGGTTAAGGTGCAGTACGGTATGATTCATGGACAGGGCCACTGCGTTCCCTTTTGCTGTATACTGTTTCTCACGGCTGGACATGCTGCACACACAGAGAGGATGGGTTTGTGTGTATATGTGTGTATGTGTGTAGATGAGCGGAGGATGTTTGCGGTCTCAGCTCACCTTACTCTTGCTCTCTTGTTCATGCAACCCTTCTATTCTTATTACACATACTTATTTGGGGTGTGTGATTTACCATTGTGGTATCTCTTTGTATACAGATGATATGGCTGCTTGTAAGCACTAAATGGCACGCACTTTTCTTTAGCCATATTCCAGTAACAGATTGATAGTAGCCTGAAACATCTGCCTGACAAGATTAGACTTTTTCCTGCTGGAACCTTCGAGTCATGTTCTACAGTCACAGGTGTGGCAATCTCGTGTTTAAGGCTCATAATGATCACAGATTAAATGGAATGAGCGCTGATTTCATACTAACCATCGATTGGTTCCTGTTCTTTAACATTTTTTCACAGAAATATCTTACAGAACAGATCTCAAAGCCACATAAGTGTGTGGTCTGTGTTATTTCAACTGAAGTCCATCTTCATTCATCCATCTAACCCTCTTGTAGTCTTCAGCCCCAAACTGCGATGACTCAAGTGACTCTTGAGGATATTTATCAGACTTTACACAGCTCGCTACTGAGACACTAAAGGCTTTATACAAATATTTTCACATATGAAGTAGAACTCCCCAACACCTGGAAACACACATTGATGTGGAAAAATCATCACAGGCAATTCTGAGTGGACAGTTGGCCTAACTTGCATGTCTTTGGGCTGTGGGAGGAAACACATGCAGAAATGAAGAGAACTCCAAACTGAAAACTGATTTGACCTTTGACCTTCTTGCTCTGAAGACAGAACAGTGCTAACCACTGAGCCACCATGCTGTCTGAAGTTAGACTAACATCTATACTACTTAAAATATCAAAAGTGATCAATTGCAGCTTGTTAAATCCTATTACATAAAAAAAATCTGAACAGCTCTCCTCTGTATGGCTCTCTGAATGATTACAGTGCAACCTGAACAATTAGATAATACATCAGTCATGTTACCACGTATTTTAGACAGTTGTTAAAGCTACCTACCAGGAGACGACATCCCAGGCAGTAGCACATTTGTTGGATCTCCAGTCCCATTATGCTGTGATTTTACAATGTAGGATAGAAAACTGTACAGGAAAATAACAGTTACATTTCTCATGTTGGCTTGCTCTGTGGACCATTAAAACTCTGACACATCCAAATTGCTCTTCCAAAAGCATTTTTAAAAAACCTCTTTTAGCTCCATTAGCCTATAGTATGCTATTACAGGACCGTCTTATAGGCACCAGTGCTCCCAGAGATATATTTTGTCTGACTGCATCTAGAGTCACTCACAGTCCTACCACACCAACAGTGCCATCCCAAGTCCAAGTGGGGCTACACACTCCTACATTTACACATAGTATCTTAGTAACCTACATGAAGAATGCAGTGGGATATTGTCTGATGTGATTGTATATTGTAGTTTTCACACAGACAGTTTACCACTTTTACCTTCGTTCTCCTAACTGTGGTTGAGACAGAGATGTATGAGACTCAGCAGAAAACAATATATTTATTAGTATGTTACTACACTCTCTGAGCTGTGTGAAGTTTCTTTTCCTTACTGTTGGATAAATTTTCTGTAAATGTTTGTATGTTTATCCAGCTCCTTTGTGTGGAACAGAGCAGATACAGAGCAGCTGATTGACACTGTGTGGCCAAATGGACAGATGAATTTTGAAATCTCAGATCTTTAGTCAATCTTGAGTACATACATTCATTGCTGGATTTCGCATTCAGCCCAGTCTGCCATTAGTAAAGATTTCAACAGAAGAAGGATCAAAGAGTGGATCATACTGATGTCATGTCCTCCCTCTCCTGTGTTTGTTTGTGTATCTCCCTCACAGAGGCTAACGTTTGCTTGGTGGTATCTAAGGGTTACATTTCTGGCCTCTTGCGGATTTACGTGGACTGGCACAGCAAGGATGCTCAACATGTTGCCATACCAATCTGCCATGCACTGCTGCGCTGCCTCCACAAGGTCACCCACAGTACTGCAGGCAGACAGGCTTTCGTTTCCCAGGAGGGCATTAGACTGATATATCAAACTACACAGGTAAAGTCCAAATCATCCCTTTCCTGTTTTGTTGGCTTGATTATTATTTTAGTTTTATATTAGTAAGTATTATAATAGTTTTTGTTTTTTCACTTTCCTTTTGTTGGGATAGAGTGTGAGACAGTC
This sequence comes from Nannoperca australis, assembly GCA_036023655.1. Taxonomy (NCBI): domain Eukaryota; kingdom Metazoa; phylum Chordata; class Actinopteri; order Centrarchiformes; family Percichthyidae; genus Nannoperca; species Nannoperca australis. The sequence goes on along the minus strand of JAVQJD010063387.1, from coordinate 5,761 downwards.
TACAGTAGTGTTGTAATGTTTCATAATTTCTTTTGTATATCCTGTCACAGTTTGGTACAACCCAAAGTCCAAACATTTGAAGTCATATTGTAAACAGCTACTCTGATGTATTTTGTCTGCGTTAGGGTCCTGTTGCATTGCTGTGGATCTCAGCGCTATATAAATAAAATTTAATTGAATTGAATAGATCTGTGTGTCAATATATCTAAAACCCCCAGTGGATACTGGGGACTCTCTGTCAGCTCTGATTATGTGATGCATTATCCTGTGGTGAGCAACACCAAAGATCTGGTTCAAACTGTGATAGATTAGATTGGACCATTTGGACCTATCATAACAGAACATTGGTCTGTGATAAATTAAGAAACTGACAGTCTTTTCATTCTGTGGTGTGATCTTTTTTTGTGTGTGTCACCTTTATTGGAAAGGTTCACAGTGGGTATTTAAACAGGAAACAAAGTTACCATATAGCCACAAAGTCCTGTTGTGGTTAGGCCACCTTGACATCTCTGTATTTGTTTGTTATAATAAATGGTATGGAATCTCATAAATGATAGAATTTTATAGCCTTCTGCAGGTGGCAGCAGGGAGCTCATTGAAACATTTTAATCAAACAAATTTCTTTGGAATGGAATCGTGCCATCTCTGCTCACTGTTCTGTTCTTCAGTTCTTCACTGTTTATCCAAAGCAGCAACACTTAAGTTAACTCACTTCTGTAACCTACAACCATGTGTTAAACTGACTGCGAACATTTTAAGATAATGATGATTTAAATCTAGCCTGTCTTCCTTTTCTTTAGAATAGGGCAATTGTATAAGCTTTATAATGCACTCTAAGGTGTACTGATGGACGCTACCTTTACCTTGTACATAGTTTTCTCATGTTATGCATTTCTGTACATTACATATTTGCATTTCAAGCGACTATATTAGTGCTTGTCTAGTGAATTGATATTTGTAGCAGGTATTGGGGAAGAGAAGTATGATTCTTTAACAGATGGGTGAAGAAGGACATTCAAACATTTGTGTTCTCCAAACAGTGCACTTTTATGTGGAGATAATGGCAGACTTACTGTTCTTCAAATAGAGATACGAGAAACTGATAGAAGCCATGTCTATTCTGACTCTCCATCATATTTGATTGTTTTTTCTTGTGATGCCACAGGTACTCATTAAAAACTAAAAACTAAAATCCATCTAACCCCTAGAGGCAGGAATGGGTTGTGCAGTGACCCTGAGAGCTCAATGCACTGCAGCTTAAGAAAACACATGAAATTAAGGAAACATCTTTAGCAGTTTGACAACACATGCAAAGAATGTTTTTTTGAAGAGCAAAATCTTTTTAAAAACAGATGTCTTGCTCAAGGAAAGGAAATAAAGGTCTATCTCTGTAGGGATCATTTCCATAATGTTGTCAGACACTTTGAGTAACAATCTGAAGTTAGTGGCAAAAACAAGCCCTTTTAGTGGACGTGCTTTGACGGGCGCAGTTGCCCGCACGGATTACATTGCAGCCATAGTCCATTTTGCGGCTGCAGACTGAGGCTATCAACTGGACCAGTTATAAAACGTTTTGGACCTACTAGCCATTTAGACTGCAAAACATGTAACAGGGCCCTGGTTTAAAAATACCAGTATTACCCTTAACTAAGGAAGTTAACTAAATGTGTGCGCTACAAATAGAAACTACTATACAACTATACTGCCAAAAATACAAAATAAACAAGTATGTTGTATGAAACAAAAGCTATGTATCATTCATCAAAAGGTCATCAACTAAATATTGTTGTGTACATTGAAAAATATTATTTTCCTCTTTCTGTGTGAATTCATCAATATCAATGTTCAATCAATTATGTAGGCATTTCTATAGGCAATCAGGGCTCTAAGTTAATAATTTGGTAATGATCATCTGCCTTACAGGCACATACAGCCGAGTGTCATCAGAGGAGCAGTGGAAACTAATTCCATGACTGCATATAATTTGGCCAAGAGGTGAAATATAAAGAGAGAAGGGCAGAGGGCCAACAACAGAGCCCTAACGTACTCCAGATTTCACATCAGAAAAGTTTGATGTATTATTGTTGTTGTTATAGAACACATGCACTGTTTTTTCAGATATGTACTACTTTAACCACATGACAGCCAGGCTAGAGACGCAAGAGTGATTTTCCAGTTGGTCTATGACTAATCTATGTTATCAAAAGTTGCACTGAGATCCAGTAATAAAAGCACTGAGTAGTAAGCAGAAAATCATTTACAACTTTAAGTACAGGTTCAGCAGAGTGAGAGGCCCTGAAAGCAGATGGAAGAGGTTAAAAAAAGATTACTGTTAAATATGTGGGCCAAAACTCTTGTACTTTGGAAGGTTAGAGACTGGTTGATAATTATTTAAATCAAAAGCTAGTGGACAATACCAGTCGGAAGTGACAAATTGGGTGAGGAATTAATTTTGTATCTAATTTCATCAAGAAATCAGCAGGGTCAGGGGTCAAAGGGTCAAGGGTCAGGTGGCTGCTTTGGCTAGACTGGATCTAAGATTGTGCATATTGTTACTGAATACAGTAAGTGAGACAGAGCACGCTTTATTTACAGTAATATACACTCATGCCATTAGGTGGAAAACTTCTAGTTTGGGCCTTCAGGCCGCATCATTAAAGTTTTTCATGTTGCTTCCATGTTTCCATGTTCCATGTGTGTTTCTCTGCAGACATGTTTGTTGAGTAAAGGTCTGGAGGTTCTGGTGGAGCCCTCTGTGCAGCTGATGAGGAAGTGCCTTCCTAAAACTCCCCTACCACTAACATCAGATCAGTCTGCATACACCTTCTCCCTGCCTGGAAGACCACATCCTGTCCCTGATATGGACATGCCACCAGGTACAGCATCATCATTCACTTCCTGTCAAGATACTTTAATGGACTTTTATTTTGAGAATATTGTAAGGATAGCTATTTAATACTACAACCAGACATTTGTGTGTTTGATCGTGTTTCTATATTGTATTGTGTGTTTCTGTGTTTGATTGTGTTTCTGTGTTTGATCGTGTTTCTCTGTTTGATTGTGTGTTTCTCTGTTTGATTGTGTTTCTGTGTTTGATTGTGTTTCTGTGTTTGATTGTGTGTTTCTCTGTTTGATTGTATGTTTCTCTGTTTGATTGTGTGTTTCTCTGTTTGATTGTGTGTTTCTGTGTTTGATTCTGTGCTTGATGTTTTGCTTGACCATGTTTCTATGTTTTATTGTGTCTTTCTATGTTTGATTGTGTGTTTCTGTTTGATTGTGTTTCTGTGTTTGATTGTGTATTTCTGTGTTTGATTGTGTATTTCTGTGTTTGATTGTGTGTTTCTCTGTTTGATTGTGTGTTTCTCTGTTTGATTGTGTGTTTCTCTGTTTGATTGTGTGTTTCTGTGTTTGATTGTGTGTTTCTGTGTTTTATTGTGTCTTTCTGTGTGTGATTGTGTGTTTCTCTGTTTGATTGTGCGTTTCTCTGTTTGATTGTGTGTTTCTCTGTTTGATTGTGTGTTTCTCTGTTTGAATGTGTGTTTCTTTGTTTGATTTTGTGCTTGATTTTGTGCTTGATCATGTTTCTGTTTTATTGTGTCTTTCTCTGTTTGATTGTGTATTTCTGTGTTTGATTGTGTGTTTCTCTGTTTGATTGTGTGTTTCTCTGTTTGATTGTGTGTTTCATTGTGTGTTTCTCTGTTTGATTGTGCATTTCTGTGTTTTATTGTGTCTTTCTGTGTTTGATTGTGTGTTTCTCTGTTTGATCATATGTTTCTGTGTTTGATTGTGTGTTTCTGTGTTTGATTTTGTGCTTGATCATGTTTCTATGTTTGATTGTGTTTTTCGGTGTTTGATTGTGTGTTTCTACGTTTGATTGTATATTTCTGTGTTTGATTGTGTCTTTCTGTGTTTGATTGTGTCTTTCTGTGTTTGATTGTGTCTTTCTGTGTTTGATCGTGTTTCTGTGTTCGATCATATGTTTCTGTGTTTGATCGTGTTTCTGTGTTTGATTGTGTGTTTCTCTGTTTGATCATATGTTTCTGTGTTTGATTGTGTGTTTCTCTGTTTGATTGTGTGTTTCTGTTTGATTGTGTTTCTGTGTTTGATTGTGTGTTTCTCTGTTTGATTGTGTGTTTCTGTGTTTTATTGTGTCTTTCTGTGTTTGATTGTGTGTTTCTCTGTTTGATTTTGTGTTTGATCATGTTTCTATGTTTGATTTTGTGTTTCTCTGTTTGATTGTGTGTTTCTGTGTTTGATTGTGTTTCTGTGTTTGGTCGTGTTTCTATCTTTGATTGTGTGTTTCTTTTTGATTGTGTGTTTCTATGTTTGACTGTGTCTTTCTGTGTTTGATTGTGTCTTTCTGTGTTTGATCATGTTTCTGTGTTTGATCATATGTTTCTGTGTTTGATTTTGTGGTTTTGTGTTTAATCGTATTTCTATGTTTGATTGTGTGTTTTTGTGTTTGATTGTGTGTTTCTGTGTTTGATTGTGTGTTTCTGTGTTTGATCGTGTGTTTGATCATGTGTTTGTGTTTGATTATGTTTCTGTGTTTAATTGTGTGTTTCTGTTTGATTGTGTGTTTAGATATATTTGATTTCCTTCCAATCAGAGCAGGAAAAGTTTTCACTGACTTTACTGAAACATGTGAGTGGACTGAACAGAAACGTTTTTCTCTGTTGTATCCAGATGAGAGCAGTGAAGAGAGTGATGATGAGGAGGCTGAAGATAACCAAGAGGCAGACAGCAGAGACTATGTAAGTGTGGCTTTATGTTTCTGATGTTTCTATCTGTTGTTCCTGTTTCATTACTCATTATATTTAAATTTATTGCTTTTGACTTCTCTGAAAAAACGTATAGGTTTGTATTTATCTTACAATATCGCTGATCACATTTGTTTTGCATTACAAAGGTTGTTCTCTGACTCAATGAATTACTAGTAGAAATATTCAAAATGACGGAAATGAAACTTTTAACAACATAATGACTACATTCAAATTATATTTGTGAAAGAACATTTCTGACAAATTATAGAGTTTTGCATGTAAACAAATATGTATTTTAGTTTCTCCAGAAATAATCAAAACAGTCCTCTTTTAGGTGCCTTATGTCAGCATGGGTATGAGTTGAGGGGAAATACAAGTTGTAAAGGTTATTGTTATACAGCTGCCAGTGCTGTAAAAACTCCACCATGAGAGGAAAAAGTAATGTCTTCATTGTATCACAGTTTCCAATGCATTACCCAAACAGTGACAGCCAAACAGTGGTCACAAGAATGGAAAGTCCTTCAAAGATGGCTTGATTATTGTCTTATATCTAGAGCTTTGAGTTTGAGTTGTAATGATACAAATCAGGGTTAGTCCTCTTTTTCCACACAAATCCCAAACAGGACACCACACCAGTTGTATTTTCTTGTGTCCCAGGTTTTGCTCTTTCATTAACCTATGTGACGTAATGTGTGTCCTAATGTGCTTGGCGTTTTAAATGTTGCAATTGAAATGTAAGTGCAGTTCAAAACAGGTCTTCTGCCAGAGTTGCAGACACCCCACAAGCACTAATATATGGCACCACAAATTAAATTAGGCCGGAGAAAAATAATTAATATGTTTAACATTTTGCTTATTGTGTTGCTCTGCTCTCAGGAGATTAATTCAATTCAATTCAATTTTATTTATATAGCGCCATATCATAACAAAGTTATCTCAGGGCACTCAATCACATGGAGCCGGTCGAGACCAACTTCCACGCACACAAAGACCCAACG
>JAVQJD010063382.1:0-31769 GCA_036023655.1 Nannoperca australis | reverse complement strand
TTTATTCAAGGCTATTTTCAGATGTAAATATTTCTGACAATCGCATACTTTCTTCTACCTTGCCTCTAGGCTGGGACAGTGACCTGTCAAGCATTCTACTGTTGGTTCACCTACTTCCCTCTACCTGAAAAGGCCACAAGAAGAGTGCTAAAATTAGCTCATATCGAGCTGTGGACCATGTTGTGAGATATCTGAGAGTATGCCATGTTTTAGTGTTCTTTTTGTTCAGTTGTTCTGACACTGCCACTTCTTGTGTTGGGGCACATTTGCTTTTAGTAGTAGTAAAAATGTTTTCTCATGGTTTCTCTCTCTGTTTTTGTTGCAGATTGGAGTGAGGGTTGAAACCTTCCTTGGGAGTTTGGAAGCAGGACAGCTCTTTCTCCTGTGTTGGTGAAAAGAAGAACAACATCCAAAAGTTCTATGTCATTGTTGACTACAAGGCCATCCCTTGCAAGGCACAGACATCCTTTGCAGCTTTTGATGAACTATTCAAGGCACACTTCATCTTCATTGTTAACTACCACAAATCCCTCAGCAGCTTCTACACGTTCATCCAAACGACGGTGTTCAACATTGACGTGGGAAGTGTCAAGGAGCTCAGAGCAAGACTGTTGCACACACATTATCCAAGATGTATTTGTAAAATAGGTCCACTCCTTCATGTATGGTGCATGAGGTTTGAGGCCAAACATCTGTTAAAAATGTATATACAATATATATATATAATATTACAAAAGCATTGTTGAAACAGCACCAGAGACAGCTAGCTTATCACTGGGATAATTAACATTTTCAGAGTTTTGAGTTTGGTCCAGTGAGAAAGGAGATGATTCATAACTTGGAGGGTGGTGAGACTTTAAGTGCAGTGTTTAATGTGAATGCATATTATGATGTGTCAACTACTAATTGGGTGAAGAAATATGGAACTGAGTATCAAATTGGGATGTTTGTCGTTATTAGAACAAATATGGAAATCCCTGTTTTTGGAAAGATGAATAATATCATTATAAATGGAAATCAAGCTTTTATTTTGACTTGCAGAGCTGACTCTTTATTTTGATGAACACTTTAATGCCTACTGTGTTGAGGAGACAACTGATTCATTTTCTGTTGTTTCTATTGAGGAGTTGATTTATTACAGACCCTATGACAAGCAGTTTTCTAATGAGATGGATGAAAAAAAACATAGTGCCACATTGCCATATTGTGTGAGCTGTGCTGTTGGGAATGGTTGTCTATTGTTAGGACATGTAATTATTAATCCAATGCTGTGTTATATGTGGTGTGCTTGTTCAAAATACAATTTCATTTGAACAACAAAAATCTTTATTGGTGTCCTTTTTTCTTTAGAAAGAATATATTATAACAATATTGTACTGTGGAAGTGGAATTTGGGATTATAAACTGACACCCTACAGTGTTTTTAAAATGCAAATAAACTCTATAAGAGTTAAATATTGAGTTAAACTTTACATCCTCTACAGTGTTAATATGGCAGCAACTTTATTTAGTGTTAAAACATAATACACTGGTGGTGTTGACTTTTGACACTACACATTAGTGTTGTGTAAACTCAACACTGACCATTGTTGACTAGTGTTACATTTCAGCTATTGAGAGAGTTGCTGCAACTCTGTGTGGCCAGTGTGATCCTTCTAACCATGGTACAACTACAGGGACAGAAAATGTTACACATAGTCAGCCTTGTAGCAGTTTGGCATTCTTCCCCAAAAACAAAAACCAACAGGCGGAGCGGCAACCCAGTGTCGGCGTCCCGGCCGGTGCTAGTTGCAGTCGTCGGTGGTCGGCAGGGGACGCCGGCAACCCGGTGTCGGCGTCCCGGCAGGTGCTAGGTGCAGTAGTCGGTGGTCGGCCGGGGACGCCGGCAACCCGGTGTCGGCGTCCTGGCTGTTGCTAGCTGCTGTTGTCAGGGGTCGACCGGGATGCTGGCAGCTGTCGTCGGTGTAGGTTGGTAGCTGGGGCCCTGGCAACCCGGTGCTAGCTGACTGTGGTCGGTGGGCGGCCGTTTTTCCGGCCTATGCTAGCTGCTTCGGTTGCTGGAGGTTTGTAGCTGCTAGCAGCTGCCATGCGCTGTGGTTGCTGGAGGTGGATAGCTAAGACACCTGGCATCCCGGTGCCAAGCGCAGTGATAGAGCGCGGCAGTAGTCGAGAGCGGACGAGGAATGATTACGTAGGGTATTTATACGGAAATGGCGTAGTGACGTGGATGACGTAATGGGGGCGTGTTCCTGCTCCCGAAATCCGCTAAATAGAAACAATATTTGAATCTACCTTATGATGAGCTAGCGGCGCTGATCCTGCACCAGCGTGAGTATCAGGAGTGTAGCATCATGCTATACACGGAGACATGGCTAACCTCGGAGACGAACGCAACACTGGACGGCTTTCATTTGTTGCGGGTGAACAGGACGTAAGAGCGTGGTAAGAGGGAAGGAGGAGGGCTAGATGTGTTTGTAAGCAAGCTGCAGACACAGCAGCCAAATGTCCTGATCTCTGGAGACTTCAATCATGCCTCTCTTTCCACCACTCTGCCCACATTCAAACGGTCTGTCACCTGCACCACCAGAGACAAGAAAACACTGGACCTACTGTCTGCCAACACCAAGGAGCCACCCCAGGGACTTTAACAGCTAGCTAGGTGGCGCTGACATCGCAGCTGATGAAGACCCTGGAGAGGCTGGTCCTTGGCTTCTTGTGAGGCCATCAATGGACCCGCTGCAGTCCGACTATAAACCTGGCATCGGGGTGGATGACGCTGTCATCTACCTGGTGCAGATATTGAGATTGTAAAGTCTTACAAGTACCTGGGTGTTCACCTGAACAATAAACTGGACTGGACAATGCAGACTGTATCTGCTGAGGAGACTGAGGTCTTTTGGAGTGCAGGGGGCACTCCTGAAGACTTTCTTCGACTCCGTGGTGGCATCAGCCATCTTTTATGGAGTGGTCTGCTGGGGCAGCAGCATCTCGGCTGCCGACAGAAAGAGACTTAACACACTGGTAAAGAAGGCCAGCTCTGTCCTAGGGAGCCCTCTAGACACTGTGGAGGTGGTGGGAGACAGAAGAATGATTGACAAGCTGTCATCCCTGCCGGACAACACATCCCACCCCCTCCAGGACACTTTGTCTACACTGTGCAACTCTTTCAGTTGCAGGCTGCTTCACCCGCGGTGTCTCACGGAGACATACCGCTTCCTTCCTTCCCGCTGCAGTCAGACTGTACAACCACCACGGACCCTGGTAGACCACTACACAAACTGCTACTACCACACTGGCGTGCAATACTGTCGTGCAATACCGACAACAATGTGCAACATTTTTAAACATAGATATATACACTTTCATAGTATAATGTTATTACTGGCTGCTACTTCCCATGCAGAAAATGTATTTCAGTACTTATTATTTGTGGGACTTCATGTCATCACATGTACCATGTTACTTGTTATTTATTTATATATTTTTTAACTTATTTTATTTTTCTCTCTCCTGCACTGTACACTTTTGCTGCAACAATGTAAATTTCTGCACTGCAAAACTAATAAAGGATTTCTGATTCTGATGATTCTGTGTCTCCTGTGCCTGGGTCCGATACAACACCTACCGGAAACCTTAACAGAGTCCGCCCTACAATAAGCCCTATCAAAGAGGAAAGTCTTAAGCCTGCTCTTGAATGTGAGGAGGGTGTCTGCCTCCCGTAAACAAACTGGAAGCTGGTTGCACATGGCTGCAATCGGCCATTAAAAATAAGAAGAAGCGGTCAAATATTGTGATCGTCATTTTCACACAATGGTCATGTTCGATTTGAGACAACACTATCCTGTCAAAATGAACTCACTACACAAGAAAGTGAAACACAGCATAAGACTGTAAGCATGGTTACACATTAGACCTGTTAAACACCGGCATGTTAGCATTGTCCGCTAGCGTAGCTGTAGACACTTAGTCTGTTTTATAGTTTGACTAAGTGTTTGCAGTGGGCTTGGATGGATCTATGGGATAACTCACAATATTTGTAACATAAGCTCATGCTTGTTCGGTTTTTCATTGTAGCCTGAGGTTTAGGAGCCATACAGCCAAAAACAACTCAGTATGGGAGAAATGACAGAATCCTCATTGTGAATCATTCCTGCTTGCAGGTGGATGTCTGGTCAGCTGCTTATCATTGGGTGGTGAGTTGGATCAGATTGGGAGGCTGCCAGACAGATTCTGTGAAAAAATATAGCCTATGAGTTTGGTTTTTGGATGATGTGCACTCAAGGGGTGTCACAGTCAAAAAGGCCTGTCTTATTGGAAGCAAGTCTGGAAGCAAGGCTACTGTGAGTGTAGCAAAACCCAAACAAGTCAGCAGTCAGATAAGGAATCCTATAACATAATTAATTCCTAAGGGTTAGCAGGACGGACAGAAAGAAAGGTTCATAGCAGAGAATGATCAAGAGACACAAATCAAATCAGCATGATACAGCTTAATATGGATATAGAGTAAATTTCCATCACAGGACTGTTTTGAATTATTTCCTTTCTTAAATTGATGAATTAATGGCTGGGTGGAAGGATAGATGATTAAATAAGTGGATAGATTAGTTGAGGGAGATTGCAGTTGTCTTATTCTTTTTGTGGCGTGGCTATGGGGCTGGTAATGTTGACCACTTTGATCCAGACTGAAGTATCTCAACAACTATTTAATGGGTTGCCATGAAATTTTGTACAGACATTTGTTGTCCGCAGAGGATGAAGATTGATGACTTTGGTAAAGCCCTTGAGATTGAGATTTTTGTTTTTGAGTGAAATGTCTGGAGTATAAGTACACCAGTTTACCTATCTTAAGTACAAAATGACTTCTTGTGAATGAATCTTTATATTAAAGCCTTGTATACTGTGACTGTTGATTTGGAAACTTCTTCTTCTCTTCTTTATGAGTAAATTAGCTTGTTTCATTCCACAGGAGGAAATGTGATCTACTCACCACAGCAACCTAGCCCAGGGATGCACACAGGCTTAAGAAATGAAAGTAAATTGTATGAGCAAAAGGAAAACTTCAATATTGGATCAGTGATGTGTCATGACCATGAAGCATAACTGTCATATAAAATTCATTGTTTTTTTATTACTATTTATATACTACAAGTAAACTATAAGTATTTAACAGTAAGTCTGAAAATATATAGATGCTTTTAGTGAAATTCTCTCTCATGCCAAATGTCTGATTCATCCAACAAATTGTGTGTAAGTGAGTGAATCAAATAGCTTGTGGATCCTTTCAAGCATATTCTAGTGTTATAAGAACAATTTAGGGATTTAGCAACCATCTATGGAATAAAAAGACAATATACCTGTGCTAAATGTGAGAAAAGCTCATCAGTTTCTCTGTGTTTAGAAGGTGCTCCTACCGCATAGTTCTTACTATCCTTTTCTACCTGATATTTTCTCCCTTACCTCAGCTTCCCTAAGCATGAAATCATTCAGGCAGAATAATAGGATGTTTGGCTGTGGAGCAGTAGCGTGAGATTTGTTTCTGTGCAGATAAACACAGCCTTGACTGTTGTCTCAGCAATTGAGAACACTTTCAGTGTTAATTTCAAAGTGTGCAAGGCAGAAAATGATCACACAAGAAACAAACAGGTTCAGCAACTCGCCTAACTGCCTTGGATATCTTAAATTTAGTAAAAGATGAGATAACACATATAGCATTAAGCTTGGCTAGTTTACCGGTATGGCTAATATTAACAACATTAGCATTCTAATGTATTCCAACATTCTTGGATACAATTGCTAACCTCTGTTTTACTATCTTTACTAGCTCAATGCAATCTCTCTCAATGCAAACATTCTTCTAAAGTCTTTAGCTGTAATCACTGCTGTCCAAAATCACTGTTCAGTCCTGCTGTTGTTGAAAGCACTGACTTCAGACCCCCGAGTCTCCACCTTCACTGATGGCCAAGACGGTGATTCAGAGCCAAAAGTTCCACACTCGAGTGTAAACATAAAATGTTATATTTGAACCTTGTTGAACCTTTTTATGCAGGATTATGTCACAAGCTGAGTAGGACTAGGGCACTTCCTGCTTTATTGTGAAAGGACTTGTAGGGTCTGTTGCAGTTCTGTAACTTCCTGCCTTTTTGTTCCAGTAATTCGTCAGGTGCGATTACAGTCACCTGGCGGCCTACACACCTGGTGGCATTTAGAGGTCTAGCCTCCCCATATTCATTTGCCAGATTGTCTTGTTCTACTATTAACAAGCTGTCCAGCATTCTTGTATTTCTCTGAAGGATCTTTGTGTTTTTGGACTTTTGCTTATTTGTGGACTCTGCCACTGCCCTTGCCCTTGCCCCTTGGACTCAGTTTCCTGATGCACGGTTTGAAACTATTGCTTGTCTTTTGGATTTCCCTCTGTATACTCTGTCTGTACCTCTGCCTCGTTGTTTGATCACCCTGTGTATGACCTTGGATTACCCAGTTAAAAAAAAACATTTAGCTTTTCTCCAGCCTAATTGTGTGGTTCCTGCCCCTGGGTCTCTTCCAGTGTACAAATCATTACAGATTATTGTGTTCAAGTAGCAATCCAGCAGGCCACCCTTAGCAGCCAGTGCTCTTTGGTCCCTAATAATCAGTTGAGGTTGTCTTCTGCCCACCAACACTCGGTTATCTCTATCCATAATAACACAGCTGCTTCAGAGATGAGGCAGGAGCCCCCAAATCTAAGCGCCTTTGGTGAGAAGGAGGCAAAGCTGTCTCTTTGAAGATGGACTGCAAGAAACATAAGGCTCTCCAGCCCTCCCAGGGTTTAATGTCTTATTTTCCACACAGTCCCAAAATGAACAGTTTTGTTAGCAGGGACGCTGCTATGTTGGTGTCACATCCTCTGCACACACAGTGAAGGAGGCTGCGAAATGAGGGAAATGGGGCTTTTTCGTTATCAGTTCATTTAATTGGCATCCTACACCAGAAGATTATTTGGGAGGGTGGTGGTGAGGGATCAGTCATATGCTGAGGATTGTAATACACAAGCCAAATATAGCATTATCCAATTATTTCTTTGAGTCGATGTCACAGTCCTGTGAGTGTCACCATATCTGTGGCACTATTCTACTTATTAAACCTTGACTTGAATTTTTGTTTAGCACATTGTTGGATTAGGGCAGTTTGTTCATTTTAACTAGATTAATTTTACGAGTCCCGGACACCAGATTGGTTGCATGTAATGAGCACAGTTAGAATAAGTGATTGGGATGAAGAATTAATTTATTTTTAATGCATTTTAGATAAATTTTTTCCCCTTGGCCCACTGAAAGAACATGCCATATTTGAGGACAGCTGACTGACTGATTAAAGTGGTCTCTATGTAAGGCAAGATGACAAATGCATACTCCAACATTCTGATACTTGCATGGTTGCAGTGACAATGAAATCAAGTTTTGCAAATAAGAGAGTAGTTAACATCTTCTACTCTTTTGTTTGACTGTGTCACTCTGTGCCTTGCAGCCCAGGGCCATCTAGTACTCATGCATAGATTGTGTGACAGAATGATTAATTGTGTTGTTTTTGGGGACAACCTAAATGAGCAGATGGATATATGAGGAGTCCTCAGCAGTTGGGGAGAAGTAACTGTTTATAACTTGTGTGAAAGAAGGGACTGGTATAATGATAAATTAAACCACAGAAACATTTCGCTGATGTCTTAGAAAAGCTCTGTCTGGGAATCTCCAAACAATATATTTTCCAGATAGATAAATGACTTCTAATCTTCCATTTGGGCACTTTGATGGCCCCAGTAATGGTAGCATAAACTATCACAGGTCACATGCTATTTAAAAGACTGAATAGGGATGTCAGGCAATTTTACTGCAAATGCAAACAATAGAGAAGAGTTTGCAAATTCCAAATATATTGCTCTTAGTGTGCACTCAGCAAATGCAGATTTGCCAACAGAGGTAATATCCACAAGTAGTGTCCCACTCACCCGTAGAAAATGATTGGATTAGACTGCAGATTATCGTGTAGGCTGTGATCGCCAGGCAAGCAGATAACCAAGCCTTCAGAAATTATTAATCGCAATAAACCAAATCTAAAGCGTCTTCCTCCCCAGTGAATGCATCAGCAATCGAAAGAAAAAAACCTACCTTACATATAAGATTAACTATAATATGCATCTGCAAGCAAAGCACAACCAAGACTGTTGATTGGGGACATGAACTGTGTGTTTATGAGTTCATTAGACACCCAGTGCAAAATATGGTAACCAAACACAAAAATAAATACATTTCAATCTTGTCACTGACAACTGGAAGGGTTTTATGATTATGCTGTGCAATTTTGTTTACTTCTGCATTTCAGTGGGCAGAATTGCTCAGCAAACAGATGACATCTGATAATGATCAAGACTCACCAGATGACTGACCATGAATGTGATGTTATGCTTTTCCATTTTAGCTGTAATCTCACCAAGGCATGTAAATACCGGCTGGATAAAAAGAGAACACGGCCTATTTCTTTCAAATATTCACAAAATTGTCTAAATTCGTGTTAGTGAGAACTTCTCCTTTGCCGAGATAATCCATCCAACTCACGGGTGTGGCATGTCAAGATGCTGATTAGACAGCACGATTATTGCACAGGTGTGCCTCAGGCTGGCCACAAAAAAAGGACACTCTGAGGGAGCGTGTAGTTGGCATGCTGACTGCAGGAATGTCCACCAGAGCTGTTACCCGTGAATTGAATGGTCATTTCTCTACCATAAGCCGTCTCCAAAGGCGTTTCAGAAAATTAGGCAGTACATCCAACCGACCTCACAACCGCAGACCATGTGTAACCACACCAGCCCAGGACCTCCACATCCAGCATCTTCACCTCCAAGATCATCTGAGACCAGTCACCCGGACAGCTGCTGCAACAATCGCTTTGCATAACCAAAGAATTTCTGCACAAACTGTCAGAAACCATTTCAGGGAAGCTCATCTGCATGTTTGTCGTCCTCATCGAGGTCTCAACCTGACTGCAGTTCTTGTTTGTAACCGACTTGAGTGGCACTTTGGAGAGGTGTTCTCTTCATGGATGAAGCCCGGTTTTCACTGTACAGGGCAGATGGCAGACAGCGTGTATGGCATCGTGTGGGTGAGCGGTTTGAGGGTGTCAACGTTGTGAATCGAGTGGCCCATGGTGGCGGTGGGGTTATGGTATGGGCAGACGTATGCTATCGACAACAAACACAGGTGCATTTTATTGATTTTGAATGCACAGAGATACCGTGACAAGATCCTGCGGCCCATTGTTGTGACATTCATCCATGACCACCACCTCATGTTGCAGCATGATAATGCACGGCCCCATGTTGCAAGGATCTGTACACAATTCCTGGAAGATGAAAACACCCCAGTTCTTCCATGGCCAGCATGACAACTCACCGGACATGTCACCCACTGAGCATGTTTGGGAATGTTTTGGATCGGCGTATACGACAGCTTGTTCCAGTTCCTGACAATATCCAGCAAATTCGCACAGCCATTGAAGAGGAGTGGACCAACATCCCACAGGCCACAATCAACAACCTGTTCAACTCTATGTGAAGGAGATGTGTTGCACTGTGTGAGGCAAATGGTGGTCACACCAGATACTGACTGGTTTTCTGACCCCCCCCAATACAGTAAAACTGCACATTTTAGAGTGGCCTTTTATTGTGGCCAGTCTAAGGCACACCTGTGCAATAATCATGCTGTCTAATCAGCATCTTGATATGCCACACCCGTGAGGTGGATGGATCATCTCGGCAAAGGAGAAGTTCTCACTAACATGAATTTTGACAAATTTGTGAACAATATTTGACAGAAATAGACCTTTTGTGTAATTGTGAGGACAAAAATTATTTATTCAATTTTGGAATAAGGCTGTAACATAACAAAATGTGGAAAAGGTGAAGCGGAGTGAATACTTTTCGGATGCACTGTATGCAGACATTCATGCTCCCCAGATGATATGGCCTTGTGACTTTACTGATCCCTCAATTCTTAACATCATATCTGAACCGGTGACACTGTTACAGCCCTTTTTTTTATTATTTTTTTTATCCCAAACATTGTTAAGGATTATGTAAGATATAGGATTTTGTTATCACCATCAAAATCCCCCATATCCCCAAATTTGCTCATGTTATATTTAATTGGGCACAGTAACTAAATCAGGAAGCAGAGCTTAAAGGTTCATTATTGACCTTTGAAATTATCTGACAAAAAGTTGCACATCCAATTTAGCAACGGAGTTTGCTTCCTCTGCTGATGTAGGTGACAAGATGTGGAGTGTCTTAATTGTAAGTGCAAGCATTGCTAATGTTTGGAATTAAAATGTGTTGTGGTTGTAGCTCAGATTGGTGACAGTGTTCCCACATTAAGTTATTCAAGTTCAGATAAGGGGCTATTCATTATTCATCATAATTTTCTTTTCCACAGAGAGAATCCAGACCAAAGACTCCACCTCTCTTCAAGTTACCACATGCACGATTTGTTGTCAGCTGGTTTTATTCCACTTGCATTGGATAAACAGTCAAAAAAAGATGACACCGTCTTCGCTGAGCTTCCTCGTGGCTTTCACCCAGTCTACACGAGCATCGAGTACAAGTGTGCCTCCCTCCTCTACCAAAACACAGGAAGCTCCCGACGTACCTGTCTGAAGACTGGCAGGTGGAGTGGGCGCCATTTTTCCTGCTCACCAGGTAAGAGCAGCAGCAGTATGGACTCTGCTTGTGAAGTGAAACCTGAGTTATTTTCAAAGAGAAAAAAACGATAGGTATGAAAACATTTGAACTGTATTGCTAATCTTATACTGCTCCTATCCATATTGATTATTGCTGCTAAAAACCCTGACTTGGACTGGCTGGACCCATACCTTATGGAGGCTAATGTTGGCAAACTTGAAAGAAATTGTTCTGTAAGTTAACATTAAATTGCTGATTTTTTTACTTTTGTGAAAGTTCTTGACCTTTCAAAATGTTAGTTTGACCAAAATATTTTAATTCAGCTCTGGTTGAAAGCTCAGGAGAAACTGACTAGACATTGAATTTATATTGTTTTGCCAGATGCATGACTCTTCTCTGGTTGTCCAACCTTTACACTAAATTAATCAGCATCTCATAATTCCCACTTGTAGCCACAGGCCACCAAGTTACATAGGTTCACTTTAAAGTAATATTTTGACATTCTTGTAAATACAATTATTCTCTTGATTGCAGAGAAGTAGAAGAAAATATTAAAACCACTCTCACATTGGCATGGTATATATGAAGCTGGAGTCAGCTGCCGGCTAGCATAGCTTAGCATAAAGACTGACAACAGTGGAAAAGTGCAAGCCTCATTCTGTCCAAAGGTAATCTTCTCGTCTAATTCTTGGCAAGAAAATGAATAAGCCAAGTTCACAAAAGGTCAAACTATTTCTTTAAATGCCCTACACCCCGCTGTCCTCCCACGCAGGTGTTGTCACTCATTGTGCCGGATTAGTCTTGGTCATGTGCAGACTGTGACTGACATCTCTCTGACCCTCCTATTACTTTTGTTGGACCTGTTTTACACCTGTAATTCATATTGGTTTGTCAAGACAGTATAGCTCCACCTGTTATATGTTTATGGCAGTATTATCTTGAATTTATATATACAGTTTTTAATCAACATTCTACACACCTTTTTACTGTCAATTTGTTATGAAATTGCATTTTTGACACTTTCTCCTCTCTGACTGCTACCTTCCCACAGTTTGTGGCAAATTTGACACTTTCAGTCAACACAATCTCACAGACACTCAGTGGCCGTGGCATGCAGCCATCTATATCCGCTCACCACCTCAGCATACTGCCAGCACCCAGGGGCCCCGTGGAATAACCATGTCTCTCCAGCAGGGGGCCTCAGAGGAGTCCACATTCTGGTACCTGGCCTGCAGCGGGGCTCTGCTCACCCAGCGTAGCGTCCTGGTGGCGGCTCAATGTGTGGTAGACAAGGACAAGCAGCAGACACTTCACCAAGCACATGTGAAGGTTGTCATAGGCGTGCAATACCAGACGACCAAGGATAGGCTGAAAAGCCTGCACCACCTCAGGGTACAACATAGTCTGATATTCAGAAAAAAACATCAGATGTTTTATATTTTTGCTTTTATTAGATGATGATAACTTCAAACCACAAAATATGATGCACAGAGTAAGATAATTTCCCAGAAAACATTGATCTTCACATTTGATATTTAGACCTATTTTGAATGTCAAAATATATTAAATGCAAAGGTTAAAACTGGGCTGAATTAGTTTAAAGGCTGAATGTTTTTGTAGTTAGGTTTTGTTTTTTTGTTTTTTCAAGACATGACAATATTTCAAAATCTAAGGTTCTTACTGCCAGTTAAAATGGTTAAATGTTGGTAAACATTGGTTCTTTCAAACACATTTATCCCACTTTAACCTCGACACTTTAACGTCTATTCAAATGACCAAACCATGCTTATTATCTGGTCTTATAATGGTTTTACATCTTTTTAGTTTCAGGTCACGCAGCATACAAAAGTTTCCCATGAATGCAAAATCTACCAAACAGCAGATGCAGTGATAAAGTACTGAGCAAGGAATCTTCATTGATATAGTCTTCTGGATAGGTTTTTGTTTGTAAACGGTACAGAAAGAAATCCTTTGGCATTTAGATGTGCAATTAAAGCTTTACTGGGATACAACTAATGTTTGATTTGGATTTGAAATATGTGCGCATCTTGACGCATATTATCTGATCTTGACAGATATTCCCAAAACAACTAAACTTGGCACCTTCTTAGTTGAATCATGTTTTCACAGGTATTTAAAGTTCCAATGTTCATTCTTTTTCTCTTTCTGCCCCAGCAGGTTTCAGACATTTTAGTCCATCCAAATTTTTACTGGGCACCAGACTCTGATTTGGCAGTGCTCAAGCTAAAAGACAAGGCCAAGATCAGTGAGCGTGGGTTGCCAGTATGTCTACCCAAAGTGCAAGGAGGAGAGGTGACTGCACAAGAGGCTTACACTGCGAGGTGGGTCTTACAAAACGATCACAGGCACACGAGCCGCTACACTCCCGTGGGCCAGACGAAACTTGTTGATTTGGGTGATGTTGCTCAGTGTGAAGGAGAATTTGCTCAAGGAGGAGCACATTCCACCGTTCTCAGTGACAAGGCACTGTGTGTCATCAGGAAGCCGTCCACTCCTCAAAGCCCATGTCCCAGTACTGTTCCAGGCATCACAATGGTGCCAGCCATGTTTTCATCCACAAGTGGTGTCTTGTCAGGTCATGAGGAGACTCTGGGAACCTCCAGCACAGTCTGGCAGCTTCTTGGTTTAGAGAGTTTCAGCTATAAGGAAAAGAACTGCCACCAACAGACTTACACAGTTCAGACACGAATAGCCAACTTTCGAGACTGGATAGAGAAAAACATGTAAAGCGAATTTTCAGTGACTTAAATCTCTAAAATGGTCATTTATTTACAGTTTTGTTAATCTCACCAATTAGTGGAGATGGAGCAGACAGTGAAAATGAAACATTTGCTGTCATTTTGTACCTGCTGTCTTTGTCAGTATCATGTAAGGTGAGAACGATTTGCCCTGGCACTCTACTTGTATCTCTTATGGTTGCATGTTATTGTTCTCCACTTCAAACATCTGAAAGTAAGCAGGTCGAGACACACTCACATAATTGATCATAAATTATCTTTCAATGTTACCCCATGTTTGTGAAGTGAAAATTAAGATTGATTCCTAAAAAAAAAAAATAATAATAAATCCTCCAGCTGCCATTTTGAGTCTTTGATGCTCAATATGTCAGTACTGCACTCCATCCAATATAACATTAAGTTCATGACATTATCACTGGCAAGAAAGAAATCTTAAACTGAATTATTATTTAGGTACTGTGTGCTTTGTTTTAGTTTTATTTGTTTGTCATTTATTGTCTGCTGTATTGTTTTCTGAAATTCTGTCCTGATTTTGTTGAGTTTCGTTCCATGTTACAATACTTATATTTGAAAATGAACTATTGCAATCATGATATAATACTATAATAAACTGTAATAAAACTTAAAATACACAGCAATGTTTCACTTTGGAATCTTTGCATCTGATCTCTGACTATCCTGGAGCTAAACATTTGGAGATAAGTCAATATCTACAGTAAGGCACGTGCTTTAAAGCATGCATACATCTATTTTCTGCTACATTTGTTTAAGGACAGTTTTTTTTGAGTTTTTGCGTCCAGTTTCAAATTTGAAATTAAACATTTGCATACTGTATTTGTCGCAAACATTCAAACAACATATTTAAAATGCAATGCACATGCATGGCAGCACACAATGTATGGAGTGCTTGTTCCTCTGTTACAGTAAATATGCACAGTACCTGTGTGTTTGCATGTGAGATTATGCGTTCGTGAGTTTCTCTGCAGACTGTCCGACATGTGCTGTCATTGAGACCCACACTGAGAGGATTTGCTAAACTTAGCTTACTCCTGAGATAGACACCCGCTGCGCTCTCCGCAGCTTTGTGCAGGACACCTTTTAAGCCTGGACGATTAAACAATGAGCAGCTCAGTAGTCGGTCTGCTTGCAACTTGCAAACTAAATTGCCAGAAAAAGCAACTGATTAATGTATTTCTGTTGACAGAGCAAATACAGTTGCCAGCCAAAAAAATGCATTCGATTTTAACTGCAAACACTTTAGTGACTCTACTGCCAACCAAACTAACATTGCATGCAGATGTTAATGCATTGTAAATACAAATGCATTCTTAACCTTTTATAATGTTAACTTTTGAGTTGACATTATGGACTAACTAGCAGAGGTCTCCATCTTACTGTATGATGTCATGATGCTTAAAATGGGGTCTGCTAATCTATTACCCTTTAACTGAAAGAACACCCCAGTCACACCTGAGAGAAGATACTGACCTCTCATCTCAAATCCCCACCCCTCTGGCCGTGCATCATTGTGGACACTGTGCACGTGCAGGGTGTTTGTTTATGTGGCAAGGGGGAGGTGCACTGACTTCAATACCTGCGAGAAGGAGGAACCTGCCGCCACGCCTGTATGATTTCTTTCCAAAACCTCTGCAAATCTTAATGTTGCTTTAATTCTGTATATGCACACTTGAAAGAAATGAACATTTACTTCAATCAGGAAATTCCACAAATTCAAAGACAAGACTTCCACAGGTGAGCACTTTTCCTTTAAGGATGCTAGAGGTAGATAACTATAATTTTCTTTCAAGAACATTTGAGCATGCATGTCAAACTGGCAAACAGGTCATTACAAGTAATTTAAACTGCAATGCAAACAATTTCCCTCAAGGTGACCCAAGCTTTGTCTTCTCCAGGCCTCGTACTGAAGATGTTTGCTAGGTTAGACACATGCAGTATAATATGAAGCTATTAGCTATTAGACTTTTTACAATGTTGTTAGTGCTGTGATCCAATTCTAAGCATACCTGAATGTAATGGTTGGTGCTGCGCTTGGTTCTAATCTTCCTCCTACTCCTGAGTGAATGACTCATTGTAGGTCAACTCAGGGTACTTGCAAACTACCTACCGGTGAAAATCATCAGTGCACTAAGTCTTGGAATAAGTTGGGTTGGTCCTTATCCACAGAACTGCTTGAAACACAAACTGTTAGTGAATTAAAAGATTAGTGGCTTTACATCTCAGGACAAGAACAAGTCAACTCATGCATTTTATGGAAGTGGCAGTTTCTTAAAGCAATGCAAAACTGCTGGCCTTGGGCTGCATGTGCATCATTAGAGATACGGCATTCTGTGAGTTTCACTCCCACCACACTCCCCATCTCGAGAAAAGGCTGCAAGAGGATGAAGTTCAAAAGAATAGCCAGGAGGGCTAAATCCTGAGTAAAATTAACTAGACTGGTTGTACTCTTCTTTTTTATGCTTCCTGTTAGGTAACCTGTCTACAGATATAATAACACCTTCTTTCTACATAGTATAAATAAAACAACGCACATTTAATTTGTGTCATAGTATACAGTGCACTCTTACAGAGAGTCAGAGTTTTATTGTGGACACCTGTAGAATCAGAAATGGTTTTCCTCTCATCAGTCTCATTGTAGTTTTTTAGCAACACCTCAAATAACCAAATAAGAACAAAACAATAATTAACAATATTAACAATAATGTACAACTTTTTCACTTGAAACTTGCAAGCATCACATTAGTGGGCTAACACAAGGCCCTGAAGAGAAATACCCATGTTCCCTTCATTAAAATCACACGTTGTCCCTGTTAGGTGTGAAGTCCACACATAATCAAAAACAATGTTAACCACTTAAAATTACTTATTTGAATCTTTCCTATACAGTTTTTGTACATTGTCATTATGTCATATTGCCTGAGATCAAATTAACCTTTGATTCCCCCCCAAAAAAGTAAATTGCAGTTTTATGATTATTTTGTCATAATTTAGTTTGCTGTGACAGTAAATAAGATTGGACATTGTTGAAGGATTCAAAGGTTGTATTACTCGTTGGACTTGTGCTTCTATTCAGCAATAAAATGCATGTTTTCATAAAAAATAATGATGAAATCCTTACTTTATTAATCTAATTAAATAGTGCACACTCAGAGCGTGTATGTCAGTGTGCAGCATCTCATAGGTCCTGTCCTCATTGTAAAGCTGCCAGCTTTCTAAGCAGACTTGGATGTATTGGTGGCTAGCATGCTAGCTAACCAGACACAACATGTGAACACAATTTTGAGGCTGTTGAAAGCTCTCTTTTTTTTGTCAATGGTAGCTGGATCCCACTGCTTCCAGCTAAGCTAGGCTAAACACTGAATGCACAGAAATCAGAAATTGATATCAGTCTTTTTACCTTACTCCTGGTAAGGCAGCAAACAAGCATTTCATCATAGCTGCAAATGTTGCTTTAATTTGACTTACTCTGTGAAAGGAAGGACAAGAAGACTTCAAATGAGCCTGAGTAGAAACAGCATTTCCTTTTCAACTTCATTCTCAAGTGGAGGGCATGATGGCAGAGCAAGTCAAGTGGTACTTACCGTTCTGAAATGTTTTAATTGTACATCTCCTGCATAAGTAAGAGCAGTTAACTCTCATAATCAGGGACTGATGCTGAGCTCTGGCTTGCATCCAGCTGAAAATCCTGCTCTTACAAGACAGATGTAATTAGAATCATCACTGAAACGGGATCATCAGCCGTGTATCATGTGTCTGTATGATGCAAAACAGGACTCCTATTGACAATACTCACTGTATAACCTACCCTGGTTCGTGCATCCACTCTGTTGCATTTTTGCATGCACATTTTACATATTTGTTTAAAGGTTTTATTACCTTTTTGTTATTTTTATTTGTATATATGTTTTCATTTACAGTCTGCTT
Source organism: Nannoperca australis (assembly GCA_036023655.1). Classification (NCBI taxonomy): domain Eukaryota; kingdom Metazoa; phylum Chordata; class Actinopteri; order Centrarchiformes; family Percichthyidae; genus Nannoperca; species Nannoperca australis. Next base: position 14,363 of record JAVQJD010063382.1, on the reverse strand, counting down.
TTTACCAAAAGCTATTTTAAATAACATTGATTTTTCTAATAGCCAAAAATAGTTGTTCACATTTATCCCTGATTTGCCCATTCATTCCTTCGTTCATTCATTCATTCATTATTGTGGAATGTTTTTAGTGAGGTTGAGGTCTGACAAGTGTAGAAGGAAAGCAAACACTCCTTGCTCTTCCTTGGACATCAGATAGAACAGACCCAGACTCTGTGTATCTTCAAGATTATTGTCCGGCCTAACTCACATAAATCACCACAAAACGTTTTATGCATACATAAATTCTCTTTAAAGTTTGGCTGACATGTCTTCAGCACAATCTATTGTTCAGTCCCTGCTAAATGTTTACACTTTTAATGCTGTTTGCCTGAGAATCAGTTGACCAGATATGATGAAAATTATCCTCTCCGATTTTGTTTTTGACATGTTGCGACTATTTGTGTTTTATAGAAAAAAATATATATATCAAAAAGATATGGGCCTATTTTTCAAAACAACACAGTGAATTTGTATTTTGGCCTAATAAGTCTGAAAATGCCCAGAATCTTAAGATCTTGAGTGTAAAAAAACAGCCATCTTGAGTTTACAGTTTTTTTTGGTTTTTTTTACATATCAGATATCACATTATTACATGCAACAATACTTCCAGGCAATATAAAAAGTCAAACAACCAACATAAATCATTGCTTCTGCTTGGTCCTATAAAATAAAAATATATATCTGCTATTTAGGGCAATACATTGTTTTATCAAAATCATCAAAAATCGTCAAGAAGACAGAGTAACTGCACTAGACTCCAACTAACACCTGTTAAAAGTCTTTCAATTCAATTCTAGGGAATTGAAATGTTTGACCATATTTGCAATTTCTTCTCAGCTTTAGTTTTAATATTAGACAAAATTCCTTGCATGATGAATGATGGCAGTGTTTCAGTTCAGAAGTACACTAAAAGAAAAATTTTTGTAATTATGTTCATGATGTCACAACCTTGTAAGTTGATATTTCTCTGTGTGGGCTGCATTGCGTGCTTGCCATTGTAAATTGAAGTTTAACCTGAAAACTACAGTACGACAAAATCCTTTATTTGTCAATAAATCACAGACAATTCATAACAATTTATGAGTAAAGGCAAACATATGTGAACTTGGTCAATCTCCAGAGATCATTTTCATCTAGTTTTTAAAATGTGTTTTTCCTCTATAGCAGATGGAGATTTCTAAACTTGTAACGAAGCATATAATACTTAACTGATCTAAAAGCATGAAATCCCTAACAGCATTGACAGTTTTACACTTTGGCACGTGGAACCATCAGAAAAGCCCATTAATCCTCATTGTTTCTATTTTATTGACTGACTGACACCAACCACATGTCTATGCCATGTAACAAGGGTTAGAGCATGTTGGGAGTTGTATTCTTATAACTTATATTTATAGTATGTAGAAACACCTGTGAGACACAGTGGAGAGCAGTTCTTTATGTGGAATTATACCACAGTTGAGATATATTGTACAAGAATATCTATTTTATTCTATTTGGGTTGCTTACATTAACAAAAGGTTTTTTAAGGTTTTATTGATGAGGGTTGTTCTCTATTGTTGACATACATTCACTGACTTAAATGAAGCCAGCATAACAATAATTAATAAATAATGACCTTCAAATTGCTGCAGATTTGGATTGTTTTTTTTTTCACTTCAAGCTGTTTTGTCCTGAATAATAGGAATTATCTATTTGCCTGTTTGGTCGTCTTTCACACTTTCCTCGCCAGCAGCAGAAAGAGATTTTGGTCAGTATTAATATTTACAGTGTTTCCATGGAGCCATTTCCCCTTTTACATGATGATTCTGAGATTGTTTATGCTTGTACCATTTCTCACAATGACTATGGGAATTGTACTGTATCTACATAAGATGGTCAAAACATCGTCGTCTGTGTACTTCTGGTTGTTGTCTATCCTTAAAAACTCACTTGACAACATAAAAGTAATGGAACTTCATAATATTTTATATTTAACTTAACACCGGAATTGCTGGCCTTTTAGTGGCATACAATGACATTTTCTGAAATAAGGAAAGGGGAAATTCTTAGAAAAATATTGACGGTTTCAAACACAAGAGAGCACTGGTAAAGGAAACTTTAGTCAAAACCTTTTTTTTGTCATACTGTGACTAAATTTGATTTTGCTTAACATTCTGCAAAAACGTACATTGCATTGACCAAAACCTCCAAAAGACTCAACAAAAAGAGAGTATTCAGCTTCGCCAAATTGGTATTTACTGTAGGACCATTGTGTTTTGCATTGTAAAGGGTTTTATTTTGTCCAGATCTGATTTTTATTTTCTCATTTACTGATTAATTATTAACTGGCAACAATCAAAGTTTACTGTCTGCCAGAAATCTCATTAAATTCAGTGCAATCAAAGGACAACAGCTTATCCTCAGCATGTTTTGATTTCCTTCTTTACATAAATGTTATGCAAGTATGTAGGACAGGACAACATAACATAACATCCTTCCAACAGGTCAAAACTAAATAAATGAGACCAAAAACACAAAACCAGTGAGACATGCATGTTGCATGCTGTGCTAATGTGGTTGTCTGTTCATGCTTGTCCCTTAATATTTGGTTGTAAGTTAATATTAGGCCATGGAGGAGAGTAGTGGCTTATAACAACAGAACAGCTTTACTTTATATTTCCTCTATATTAAATGTTTTGATGTTTCTTTACAATGTTACCAATGAGGAACAAAAGTTAGTCGAATTCATGAAGGAGTAGGGTATGCACTCAAGTTTTACATCTTGCATGTTTCTGTTTATTAAATCAATAGTGACAGTTCATTCCTTCCTCATCATGCATGTGTGTGTGTGTGTGTGTGTGTCTGGTAACCATGTGCCTGAAATCATTGATTATATTGACCCCAGTTTCACCTCTCAACAATCGATCTTTTCCACACGGTCTCCATGGCTATTAGTGTATGGAGCCCCAAACCCTGCAAATAGTTTGCATCAATATAATAAAAAATATGATATTAGCTTTGTATTAGCTCCAACGGAAAGTAAAAGTATGCAGCTTTATATATTTTCTTACACTCTCATTTTAACCACTTAAATACATCAATATTATATATTGATGTATTTAGTTACATTTTTGATATGACTCGTAACCTTTTGCTATGTTTTGTAAAGTTTTGGGGCTCCGTTTTGTGGCATTTGAGACTTTGTAGTGCAAGAGATGATCTCACATCAACGTTGCCGTCTGTTTTCTGTTTATCTGTGTTCTAGTTAAACATACATATTATTTGATTGCCACAAAGTGATCCAGCATGATTTGTGGAAATATGTTCGGAGATATCACAGCCGCAGACTAGTTCTCCGAGTGTGTCTGATCCATCTCAGTGTGTATGTGTGCTGGATTAGGATGGCTCAGAACAGATTAGTTAATTATAGGCACCTGCTGTCTAAGCGTGGTGTGTGTTGTCAGGTGTTGCAGCATGAGGTCGGCTCGATGCTGAAAGGCGGAGCCAGGTGTGAAATTGCATGGACGAATGCTTTGCCATGTGCTCTTAGATTGTCTCTCTTCCCCCTGTCCAAGATCTGATAGCAGCTCAGTAATGGGAATCTTCACACACACTTCATGGATATAAAGCACCACCTACTTAACACGCCTACACCCAGTAACTCTGCAAACTGCAAGGGTAATACATCTATTTCCTGAAGCAGCAATATGATCTTGAATCAGGCAGCTGGAATTCAAATCAGTTTTTTTATTCTGACCATGCAATTCTTTGATTCCCACATTAAGGGATAAACTGTACTGACCTATAACAACTACCAGAATGTTGAAATGCCTTCCAATGACGTCATACTTGATAATCATCTTGTCCACACACAGTTGGTTACCCCAACATAACATTAAATAATGAAGGCTTCCATGGCAACACAATCCCGACTGCATGCACAATAGTCATGTTGCTCTGTGAAAGTAAAAGGTGCCATGGTCATTAGCTTCCAGGAAGAGTATAATCTGAGGCCACTCAATGACCAAGCAGCACTAAACAGCTGCGTATCAAATACCTCAAACCAAGACCAGGAAACTCTGTGCTGCTGTTGCTCTGCTGAGTTTCTGCTGAATGATTTGGAAACAGTAACACAACCTTCAAACAAGCAGCACAAGAAACATTCAGTGTGATAGCAATATTATACAACAAACATCATGGGAAGTTTATATTTGCCTTGATTTGCTTGTTTTTTTTTACTTCATCCAAGTCATCTCAAGCAATCCAGTATGAGTTTTAGATGAGAAGAACTGACAGAAGCCACTTGCATGCCAAAATCTCCATTAAAATCAGTGACGGAAAAAAAGAAATCCTACCCAAATATAAGCCATGTCTGATTAAATACTCAAGAATGTGTAGAAGAAACAGCTGCAATCAGTTTTTCTCATAATTAGCTTTTATGTTGCTTAATGAGTTCTCGTTGAAGCCTGCTACTTACTTTGGAAGTTCTTGCAAATTTCATGCTTAACATTAGTTGAAAACCTGATATTAACCCTTGAATTTGTGCCTCTTAACTGGTAAATGAAGAATGCAAATAGTGTAACAACTAATTTAACATTACAAGTAAATCACTTAGTTTCCAAAAAGCTTTTTGAAGACATCAGACATCCAATTTTCATAATTTGTGGACCGCACATGAGTACTAGCAAGTTATTTTAAATGATCACAAAGTCTCACACCTTAAATGTCACTACATTTATGAAATGTTTCAGTAGAGCCAATGAGCAGCACACACCCTTGGTGCACACACCCACTTATTCTATCATGATAGCACTCTGTTAGAAATAAATTATAGTCTGCAGCTACTGACAATATCCCCAGTGATTGGGTTTAGCCCAGGTATTTTAAAACTCCAGGAAAGAGCTGTATAAAATACAAGCTCTGCAAACCATGCACTTTGCAGCCCTTACTAAGCAAACATATTTAAGTATTGCAAGTGCAGCATCTGGATGAATATGCATTGTTTTGAAATCTAATCTAATAAGCAGTTTAAAATATCCCAACCCGCTTTTCTTTTCCAATGAAGCAGGACCCATTCAAAGAACTTAACACTGAAAACTCTGAACACTTATTTTGACTTATTAAGGACTTTCTGGGACCTGATCTTTGGAGATTCAAAAGTAATCTAAAACATTCCCTGTTGGAAGGAGAAGTCAACAAATAAAACTAAGCCAAAAAAAGACAGCAACAAGGATTTTCACTGCTTTGCTAATCTTAGCAGGATGACTCCACCCTTCCTGTCTGGGAGACTCCTGTCAGACCTCCAGGTTAGTCAGTTTACCTTTACACACCTCCCTGCAGCTGAATGCACAGGCATCTCTGATTGTGGATTCAAACCCTGAGGAAGGAGTTCTCTGCAGATTTTTGAGGACTGAAGAGCCCTTTCTGGAGGGATAATATACTTTTTTGAGGTTCTGACTGGATTTACTAATGCACGAGCCATGATTTTGTTAACTTCTGCACTGACACCGATGAATGTGTAGCAGCTCTCCACAATTACAATTTCAAGCGACATTAAAAACAACTGGTAAGCATTATTAGTTGCACGTATAATAGGGTAGTAGTTTATGAGATGAGTCATCAAAATAATCAGCAGCTCCTGTGCAGATTTCCCTGGAAATGATGCTTCAATGTTGCAATAACAGCTGAATCTATTGTGTCCAGAAATAACTGCCGTAACGTCTGTCAGTTTTACATCTGTAGTAAACCTGTTGGTGATGCATGAATAGAGTCCGTATGAGTCCGATTTTATTTTTGCTTTTTCTCTTCAAACACAGACCATAAACTCTGTCCTGTTCCGCCTTTTAAACGTTTTGCATCAGCCTGTCAAGCAGAGATGACAGAGTGGTAATAGCATGAAATGAAGAGATATCGCTCACCCTCTGAAACATTTCTTTTGTTTGGTACCAACCTGGGACATTGCTTACTCATGAGGGGCTTTTGGTCATAAATGAGTTACTCAATGCTTTTACCCAGAAGTGCCTATTTGTGGAAAAACAAAGAGAAACTTGGTCAGAGCACTGAAGTTTGGTATTCAAATGAGTAATCTCCTGCATAACAGTCATCAGGCAGGTGGTGGTGACACCTTGACTTTTCCTGCGAAGCCCCTTTTCTGTTACATAACAACCACTTGCTTGGGTGCTGGAGGTGCTTATTCTATCCTCTTTAAAAGGCTTAAGGCTCATTAATGCTAGAGCACAGTGTATCAGACAGGCGTGATTGACTTGGCAGTTGTTCTGTCCTCACCTTATATGTTCCCTGTGCCCTTTCATGTCTTGTACAGAAGGTAATTCAAATATTGACTTATCAGACATATTATTGAATGTGGGAAGAAGAGTACATTATGTTTCTATACTGCCTATAATTAAAGCTTTGTCTCCCCTCTGTGCTGTGAATTGTCCTGAAGGAAAGCACTTTTTCTGGAGGAAACTTTTCACTTAATCCAAAACCTTTTCTGAGAGAAACTTTTGGTATTTTTCTGTTGTGTTTGTTGCCAGCATTAATATCTCAGGTGTTCAAGTCCTGAAGGTCAAGAGTGTCCAAATGACACGGGAATTCGCTGTTACATAACTGTGCACGACTGTGCTCTACAGAGGATTTAAAGGCTGCACAGGGGAGAGCTGATCTTCAAGTCAAAGAGGCTTTACGCCAGACCACAACAGACCTGAGATCCTTGTTGCTTCAGTGACATGAGGAAGCAGTAAGATTAAGTGGATCGAATGGATGGTAGGATGGACGGGGTCATCGTCTGAAATTAACATCTCTAAGCACTGAAATTACAGAGAAAATATGAGGCCGAATCACTGACCACATAACACAAACACATATGTGCACATATAAATAATCACCATTATGCATGCCCATGTACAACTTTACATGCAGGTTTTGTTGCTCTTCAACACAGAAATAGAATATCTGAAATGATCAACAACTACTTTGCATAGATGTCCAACAGTAGCAACAGCAGCAGCAGCAGAGGGTGGGATGTGAGTAACAGCTGGTGTTCTGTTTATTCAAATTCATCAAGGAAAATTTTTATCATTTAATTAATTTAAAATGCAGATTATAAAATGGGTCTTTATTGATTCTGTGCTAACTGTTTAGGAATGTCAGTTACTAATTATGAAAGGCCATCTGCAAACGTTTTACAACTTTGCATGCATGCAGAATGCAGAGTATGCAGAATTAATTGAATTTAATAATGTGTGCATTTGCCATCATTAATTACTTGACACAATCAACATATTTTAAAACAAGTCCTCCAACCCATTTGACCACAAAGATTGTTTGTTCCTAATCTCTAATACGACACGTGAGCGTTTCCTAAATTAGTGCCTCCTACCGGTGGCGGGAGATATGATTTTTTTGTCAAAACACATGGTTAATGTTGTGAAGTGGTCGCAGTTTGGTTAGGTTTAGGAACCAAAATGACTTGGTTAGGTTTAGGAGAAGATCATGGTTTGGGTTAAAATAAGTATGTTAGTGAGATAAGTTTAGTAAATTAAGTCATGTCACAATAAAATAAATCAAGGTCTACTTTTGGTTTCACATGGGAAACAAACAGCAGTCTCCTGGATGGAACACCCATCCATCTATCCACCCTGACATCCCTACACAGATTTTGGCGCACTTTATACTACCTAACCAGACTTTCCATCATAATGACTATGGCTGTACATTAACTATAATGTAAATGTGAGTTGTAATAAGCTGCTGCACAAATGACCTAGATGGATATATTTTTGGGGAGGACAGTCTTTTTGTAAAATAGTAACTGCCTAGTATAGGTAGCAGTGTCACCTAATGCTATCATAACAGTTTTTTACTTTGTTGTGGGTTTGGGTCCCCTTTTCTCCCTAGTTTGGAATCACCAACACCCTGTGTGTGTTGGCCCGGTGAGGGTATAGACAGACGTGTCTCCTCGAGTGCACATGGCCTCTGACTACTCTTTTTTCACCTGCCAGCGAGGACCTACTGGGTAGGAAAGTGTAATGTGTGGGAGGAGGTTCATGGTATTTCCCAAGATCTCACAACTCCCTGTGCAGGTGCCCTGACCAACCCGTAGGAGTTCAATTGAAGTGACGGAAACATGATCCTTCACTGACTTTCCACCAACAAATGTTGACAATAATGTATGCTGGAATACACATCCAAGCTGAAGGTACAGCTCATGGGAATCAAACCTGAGGACATTACAGTGGTGGGCAAGAGTGTTGCCCTTGGGCCCCCCATCTGCTTGAGGTCATTATTATTATAAATTAATTACAATGGTTGTCTCAGCAACAAATGGCAAAAGCTTACATTTTCCATTAGGTGTAGCTCCAACTAGACTTTTTAATTGTTGTGTAACCCCACCTCTATTTTTCAACCTCCTTTAACATTGCTTATTTATTCTCTTAGCTGCAACTAAACACCCTTTTTCATTACTAAGTGTGTCTGCTGCTTTGTAAAAAATATGTAGTACAACAATTAATCATAGTGCAACTTGCAACCTGTCTGTAATCAATACAAGTTCTTCTTCCTTCTTTACTTCTTTCAGTGCCAACAAAATGCAGAAACAAGTGGAGGTCAGGATGGATGAGAACCACATGGAGCCCACAGTGGACACTCCTGAGAGTGTATGTGGCAGTCTGTGTGATAAAATCATGAAGAATATGGTTCTCACGCTCACGATCCTTGGTAAGCTTTTTGTCACTTCCATCCACAATCCATCCATTTTCTGCTCCTGTTCGACCTGTCAAGGTTTTCAGTGGTTCTGAAGCCTTTCCCAGCATGCATTACACAAAACGCAAGGCACAGACAAACAGATTTACACCTGCATGTCTTTGGACTGTGGAGGGAACCTGGAGCACCAGGAGAAAACATGCAAACTTCACTCAGGAGAGTCCCAGTCTCTCAAATCCAGGCTCTTCTGTCTGAGAGACAATGGTGCCATTAAGCCACCAGTGCTGCACTCAAACTTTTTACATCATACCATTTAAACATGAAAATGCTCCACAGCTTATTTCTTCATGTTAAAATAGCAAGCACTCAAAAGACAAGGAGTTTCATGATATTCTGTCTCTGGGGTCGTATTGTATTTAAATTTCTCAGTAATACGCTGAAGTGAGGAGCTACTTTAATATTTAATTTCAATACACTTGAGGCAAACTAAACAATGAAAAAGTGTTGACTTAGTATAATTTTTATTGTTTTCAATTTTTCTGTTGACGGATGTGTATGTATGGATGTACATTCGGATCAGTTACATTTTTTGGTGTCATGTTATTAGCTGCTGTAAGATGAAAATATGTTTCTCATAAGTTCTTATGAGAGTTAAAGTTAAGAGTTTTATTTGTCACACATGTACACATCAATCACCAGGTAACACCATGGCACTGTGATTTTAAAATGACTTCGATTCATTGGCTTGTGAGTTTAATTAAGACTTTAACAAGCAAAAAATGAATTTGTTTGTCATAGACCAGATCTTAATATACTCTCAGTGAGACACTTTAAGTGCTCATGTTTAGAATCTCATAGCTCAGAGTCGCCTGGCTTTGTGTTTGATTTGTGTTTTCTCTCCGGCTCAGGTGTGTTTCTGGGTTCCATTGCTGGAATGCTGCTGCGGCACATATCTCCTCTCCCTCCTGATGTTATTATGATCATCGCCTTCCCTGGGGAGATCCTAATGAGGATGCTGAAGATGCTTATTTTGCCTCTTGTTGTTTCCAGTCTGGTCACAGGTGGGTGAGGCACAGTAGCTGCTGCACATTTTCTGCTCAATTTGCTGACAACTGCCCTGAAATGAGGTCACATAGTGCTACTTGTTGCTACCTGGGAGTTGAACTGCAACAGGAGAGATGAGAGAGTGGGCGGTGTTTTTCAGGCAAAGTGAAAAAAGCTTCTAAAAATGCTTATATGTGTATAGAAAAGAACTGTGTGGATGAGGGAGGCACACAGATAGTTTTTAGTTAGGTGTATCTTGCACAAGTACACAGATGCTATTGTTTTTCTACTCGATTATTAGCAAAATCATAAACCTCATACTAGTTCAAATCTAGGACTGCAAAACCTATTAATATACAGTTTACAGACGTTGTTGTAAAAGATAACATCGTTTTGGACACAGTCCCTAATGATTACTCTAAGCTTTAATCAACACATAAAGCTAACTTGCAAGCCTTCCTTACAAACTCAATTAACCTCAGTAAACAAATCATGCGTTAAAAAATGCTTTTTATCATCATGTGCTTTCCCAATGTAGTCTCTCCACAAGTCAGCAGAGAAACAGTGTAACTATCACCTGCTGCCATGCAGAGTAATTACACCTAGAACTCAAAAGATAAGTCCTTTTGAATTCAGCAAGTGTCTTGCTGAGTACAAATGTGTTATTAAGTTGAGTTTCCGACTGAGTCATCTCACCTTAGAAGCAATTCATATGAAAGTTTCAGTTACAGAATTTGTTTGTCCAATATGATTGCACATTATGTCCTCACAGCACCTCTTAATTAAACGAGGCAAGCCTTATGTGTGCAACAATGTACACTAGACTTTTATTTTATTAGATCTTTGTAATATGGACATTTTCCTGTAAAACATACTATGCCAACAGGACTAGCTGGTTTGGACGCTAAATCCAGCGGCCGCTTAGGCACCAGGGCAATGGTGTACTACATGTCGACAACGGTGATCGCAGCCGTCCTGGGAGTGATCCTGGTGTTGCTCATCCATCCCGGGAACCCCAAGCTGAGGGCTAATCTCGGACAGGGAAAGAAGAATGACGAGGTGTCCAGTGTGGACGCTTTCTTCGATCTCATCCGAAATCTTTTCCCAGAGAACTTGGTGCAGGCCTGCTTTCAGCAGGTAGGAGTCTCGCACAAAGTTTTCACCCACAATGTAAAGTCTGATTCATATGTCAGTTGCTCCAACTGTTTGTTCTTTTCTTTTCTTTTTGTCCAGAGCCAGACAGTAACAACTAAAATGCCAGTGCCCACTAACAGAACCAAAGCACCTCCACAGTTCACAGTCAAAAGGTCGCTTCAGTTCAAGAGTGGGATGAATGTCCTGGGTAGGTGAAACATTTGAAAACACACCCACTACCGACCAGAAAAGAAATAGCAGTTGTTGAAGAAAGAAAAAGTTTTTTATTTTTATTTCTTGAGTCATGGTTCAACTTCCCACCACATTCTGAAAGGAAAAAACAAACCTGCTGAATTTAAATCTTCTTTTTACCGCCTATACTACTTTTACTTTTTAGAATATTTTGTTTTTCGTAGTATTGCAAACACATAACACAAACATTTCTATTTCCATATGGCTTTCAGTTAGTAATTAGCCCTCATTTTAGGATGTCAATTTAACATTTTTGCATCTTACAGGTTTGATTGGATTCTTTGTTGCTTTTGGAGTTATTATGGGGAAAATGGGAGAAAAGGCCAAGCTGATGTTGGAGTTTTTCAATGTCCTGAATGAGATTGTTATGAAGCTTGTTGGTGCAATAATGTGGTAAGTCCTGGCCGCTCATTGCTCCACATTCACTGACACTGCCAAACCATTCCCCTGTTTTTTGTTCTCCACAAAAATGACATTGATGCAGGTTATCCCAAAGCTAACTTAAACTATATGATATATTAAAATGCTAATAATATGCCTGCAGACATATATGTATATAACATATAATAAAGTAATCCTAATCAAAAACATATCCTGTGTCTACTTTCAGGTACTCACCTATTGGTATTGCCTGCCTCATCTGTGGAAAGATCATCTCTATTGCTGACTTGGAGATGGTTGCGAGGCAGCTCGGGATGTATATGGTCACCGTGATAGTGGGTCTCATAATCCATGGAGGCATCTTCCTTCCGCTGATATATTTTGTGATAGTAAAAGAAAACCCCTTCACGTTCTTCATGGGAATATTCCAAGCTTGGGTCACGGCACTTGGAACAGCGTCCAGGTATGAGTTATCTCTGCCTTCGTTCCTGTTTAATACATTCTAGGATTCAGACTCTCTGACCCTGGTGAGCACAGTATGGCTGTCTCTTATTCAGGTTTCCTCTCCAATGTGCTGCATTATTTTGTGAATACTCTGCTTCCCCTTTTCATCCATGGCCATACGGTAAATAACACAAGCAACGTTTTTTTCAAATGGTAACTATGAAGAGGTCTTGCCAGCAGTGGCTTGTCACTTTGCTTACATGTGGGATATCTTTCCTTTACGCGTTTCATTAATGACATAGATGCACACATCTCCCCCTCCTGAGGCGAGCTTAGTTCTCTCAAGTTCTGGACTGCTCACTGTTTCCCCATCTACGAGAAATATTTATTAATTATCAGACAAAACATACAAAGTGACTGCTGAGTCACAACTGCTATTTTTCTCTATGAGATTCACCCGTGAGTGATTTCAAATGAACTTATTAAAAGTTTTTGTTTCTTTGTTTTGTTTCTTCTAAGTTAAACTCATGAAAGCCTTGGCCTATATTAGTTTATTTTACAAAACAACTTAAGAATTAAAAATGTTGCATAGTTCAAAGCAGTATGAATAGAACAATATTGTAATTAAGTGTGACAGAGTCAAATGAATCCTCATAAGACTATATAAAATTCAATTCTTTTTTTTGCAAGTTTTCAGAGCCAAAGTGGGTACAAAGTTTGCAAAATGAACCTTACTGCATGCTGTTTGTGACTGTCATAATAAAATAATTTCTTCCGGTTTTATTTGCTGCAGTGCCGGTACCTTGCCTGTCACGTTCCGATGCTTAGAAGAAAACCTGGGCATCGACAAGAGAGTCACGCGTTTTGTCCTCCCAGTGGGTGCTACCATCAACATGGATGGCACAGCGCTTTATGAGGCCGTGGCTGCCATCTTCATCGCTCAGATGAATGGGATTGATCTTGACTGGGGCCAGATTGTTACTGTCAGGTGAGAATGTGGCTACAGAAAGATGTCATAACATATTTGGTAAGGTAATATTTTGGCAATAAATTTTATTCTGCCTGAGCAAAATAATGAATTCCCCCCCAATAAATAGTGGTGAAACATGTATACAGTAAAATGCTTTTAAATATATTAAACCTCATTGTTTGGTTTATTTCATATAACTGAAAGAAAACTATAGTTTTGGACTTATGGTACTAATGTGGATATGTTTCACACAATCAATCAGTTTTCTTGATTATATTGCAGATTCATACACTTCCTAGTTTGACTGATTAGTCATTTAAAATATTGTATTTGTGGTCATGCTATTTTTATTAGAAATTTGATTGAATGTTAAAAGTGTATAGTGGCAGTGGTATGTTGCAGCCTTACAGCCTGTGGTTTGTCCTGCTGAGAGTGGAACCTGTCCTCCTTTCTAGTATGACAGCCACGCTGGCCAGTGTCGGAGCAGCCAGTATCCCCAGTGCTGGACTTGTGACCATGCTTCTGATCCTCACGGCGGTGGGGCTGCCCACCCAGGACATCAGCCTCCTGGTCGCTGTCGACTGGCTGCTGTAAGTTCAACATCAATTCAAATACTGTTGATCAAAACATACAGACACATTCCAATACCATGCACAAGAGTTTATATCTTTAGGTTTAAGATCATCCCTGAATATTTAATTTTCAAATAATGATGACTAACCCTGCTGTATTTTAAAAACTTTGACATTCTAATTATGTAATAATAAGAATTATAATATGTTATAAATTACTTCTGTGCTACAGTCTAATGTTTGTATTGTGTATATTGTTTGTCTAATGTTTTTTACCCCCAAACAAATCCTATGAACAATAAAATAATAATAATATAATAAGTAATTGTTGGTCACAATCTGACAAAATGAACATTTCTTTCCTTTAGAATGTGCCATCATCTCAACAAAACTGAGATATTTGAGAAAATAAGAAACCCATCATGCTCGCTGGGTTTTTAAATGACAACCAGTTATCCATGGCAGCTTCAAAGCATAACTCTGCCCACCAAATTTTCAACCCAACATCATTTCACTTTTATATGAGACATATGTGTTTAAATTTTAATTTGACAACTTTCAATATATATTTTTTTGCACTTATTTCCAGAGCAGCACAGACGTTGTAATCTAACCAAAGAAGTTGACAAAATAGCATCAAAACAGATGCTTGACTTTAATTTAGATAGAAAGATTTTTGCAAGTGTGTCTCATTACAGCAGTAATGAGACACATTACTGCTACTTCTTTTATTATTATTGTATACTGTATATTTTGCTTTATTTAAATCTTTTTTATTTTTCTGTATTTGTATATAGTGCTATTGTTGGCACCCATGCACCAAAACAAGTTCCTTGTATGTG
>JAVQJD010063377.1:0-24926 GCA_036023655.1 Nannoperca australis | reverse complement strand
ATATATACAGTGGTATCTTCATTTTAGATGTCAAAAAGTATTTGCGGCTCCCAGTGTTTTCTTTTCTGTGGAAACCGGGTCCAAATGGCTCTTTGGGTGTTAAAGGTTGCCGACCCCTGGGCTAGACCCAGACAGAAGGCGATATCCATGAGCCATCTACTATGTTTTTATTGTTTGTTTTGCACATTACTTTTTCAATTTATGTATTTCTGAACTATAATTCCACTTCATTGTTTTTACGTATGTTCTTGTAGTGAAAAAGCCTGGATTGTGCAAAGAACAAACTGTACATCATTGTTTTCGGAGCCCTTTCTATATTTGTGTTCATTGAAATTTGATTTCTTTGTTGCTGCTTTGAATGGTATATTCAGATGGTGCATGTATGTGTCATTTGGGACAAAAATACCATTTTGATACAGGATTGTTGTGATTACAGAGATACATTTTGACATAAAAGTGAGATGTTTGGCTCCAAGTGTTGTATGTTATGTGGTTTGTGTTTCAGAGTTTTGAGTGAGTAAGCAATTGGAAAAAAACCTGTAAAATAAAGTGATTTCCAATACTCCAACATTTACTTTGTGACAGTTGCACAGCAATCTGCCATGCTTATATCCGTTGATATTTGTTGCCTCTGTCTTTGAATTTTTGTTTCTGTCTCTTTCCTTTTGATTGCATCTCTTTCATGGAAGAAACTAAGTGCTGTCACTGAAACACTGTTCTCAAGTACTTGCTCTTGCCTTCTCCTCTGCTGTACTTGTCTATATTGTGGTTACAAAATGTGGCTTGAAAAACGATTTCAGCTCAGAGTTCAAACCCTTGCTGCCTCTGGAACTACATTAGTGCCCCTGCTGCTCAAGGATCGAACCCTGCCAGAACCTTCTCTCCTGGGTTTCACTTTCTATTTTTTTTGAAAAAATAAGGAGGAAAAACAGCAATATTTTTGTCACTGTACCAGCTGTCTCTGAGAGAAAGCAGTTATGGTGAGAATAAATGAAGCAGCGACAGATTTACTTAGATCAGTGAGTATAATAATAACAGAATACTTCTTCACATATCACACATGGATTTGCAAATTGGCATTCCCAGAATCAGAATGGCACAAAATTGAAGTGTTTGTATTTCAGACAACCATCAAAATTCTGTTTTTCTAAAGCAATAAACTACAAGAGGGTATTTTAACTGTAATTTTACAACAGCTACAAGCTGTTTGTTGGCTGTGCAGTGAGAAACCCTCTCAGTTATTCTAAAATCACTTTAGTACAGCCTCGAGTGGATTATTGCTTTTTATGGAACAAAGGTTACAAATTACAACACACACACACACACACACACACACACACAAAGGTTATGTTCAATTAATCTTTTATGCTTTAAAATCAATAAAATATAAATTAAATTCTTCCACCACCACCTACCAGTTTTCTTACTATTCTGTCTCAAAATGTGCCAGTATTGTGAAAACACAACCCACTCATACAGACTTAAAAAATGCCTTCTTGACCATCCTCTGTTGCTGCTGTTGCTGTTGTTGTTTCAAGTGACTGAAACAAAATCAAAACTTGTCAAGATGGAAGATCAGATTTCAGTTGGTGGTCAATCCTGGGCGCATTGCGGTCAACTCTGGTTGGATTTTGACTGGAAGTGAAGTGCCAATGTCTTCAGACTCAAAGCTTTTCTCTTCCAGAGCTCCAGATTTGTCCAACAAACTCAGAGTTGCCCTGGTGGTTCAAATGGTCCAGTCAGTTGACTTGGCACCCATTTAGTAAAACCAAGCCTTTACTCTCCCTCCTCTCTGTTGTTCTCTCCATCTGTTCTCCTCTTGCCTTTTCAGTCATTGCTCCCTTTATAACTATGCAGCTAAAGAATGGAACAGTTTGCCTGCTGAGCATAGACTTGCTCCGACAGCGTTCTTTTAAAACCAAACTAAAAGACCTTCATTTTCACTAAAGCATTCTCAAACACTGTGTTTGTATGTGTGTATATATGCACGTATATGTATGTTCATGTGTATGTATTTATGCATGTCTGTTTATTTTGCACATTTTTGCAGTTTTATTATGTTTGTGTGTAAAGCACTCTGAACTGCTTTTGTATGATATGGTGTATGATCTATTTCCTTATATCTCTCCTTTCCTTTTTTTAACTCACATTCTTTCCTCTTCTTCGTGTTGCTGTACTTGTTTTTGTCTTGATTTAGCTCATCTTGAAGGTATTCATACAATAAGTGAGATGTGACTTCTATCGTCACTGGAACCCACCAAAATATAACTCACTCTACTGCTGCTTCTGCCTTCACTAAAATAAATCGAGGAGACATACTCAACTCCGAGTGTGTGTCTGCGTCTGCACATGTGACAGCACAGAGCAGCTGGACAAAAGGGATGGAAATAAATAATTAATGGAAGACATCTTCTAGACTCCCCATGGAGAAAGTAAAGCTGGGATGGATTTGGAGAGGAAGGACGAGGAATAAGGGCAGGAATAGAAAAATAGATGGATGTGTTGTGTCTATCCATCTTGCAACTTAAAATGCAAGCAGACTTGAGCTTAAAAAAAACCAGGAGAGCAGAATAATCAAAATGATTTAGGAGCTGTGAGAAAGTGAATGATGAAAATGGTGGCAAGGACATAGGCATGTGAGATGTGAGATGGGAAAATGTCAGAAACAGCAGATGAGACAAAAGTAAAGAAAGGTGAGAGAAAGTGAATCAACCGGCAAAATCTGCCTCAAGGCAAATGTGCCAAATTATTTAATGTAAAAAGACCCATGCCCTCAGTTTAGGGTTCATATTTTATTAACAAAATAGTCTTTGTGTAATACATTCATCTCCTACTGATGTTTCAAGCATGTACAATAACTGCAACAACATACATTTCTCAAAAGTGAGTTTAGAGCAGTGATTGCCAACCAAGGGTACTTGTACCTCGGGGGTTGATAAAATAATCCAGGTCCCTTTTAGGGGAGAAAAGTGTCTTATTTTTAGACTTGGCATTAAGACAAAGAACTCCAGCGGTAGTCCAAAACAGTTTTGGTTACTTGGCGCTGGTACTGAAATAGAACTTTGTGCTCGTTGCAAAATATTACAGCGGACGTTTTAGCGTTGACATCTAAAAAAAAATCTATAAAAGTCTGTGCTAAACCGGTATGATACGATTGGCCCAGGGGACATGCGTGATACTATTTCCTCGACAGCCCCACCCAGCTATTTAAACCTCTCTGACTCCACCTCTGTAGTCTCAGAACAGGATAAATAATGCAGCACCGCTTATAGTGCTCATGCTATTGTTGCTTCTCACAACATAAGTTCTACAGCAGTGCATAAAACATTCTGAATCCCTCTCATACTGAACTCTTATCTCTTTTACAAAAAAAAGAAAATTACAAGCAGGAAAGAAAGAAAGAAATGAAAGAGCAGGGTTATACACCTCAAAAGATGCCTGTGTTTATAATACTTCTCTTGGTAGCGTTAAGGCCTGTAGGTCAGGAAAGAGCTGAGAAAAGACGTCTTTTAGATCAGAGGAGGCCTGTGGGTCAACGTAAAAGCAGCTACAGCAATATTTGGCTGTTGGGAAATCAATGCTGATGATAACCAGACTCTTTAAACTACAAAAGTCTGAAGAGCTGCTTTGATGTAACCCACAACTTCAAGTCAGTGAAATGTTGTTTGGATCAGAGTGTCCAATTTTCAGTTGTGGTCTTTAGGTTAGACTGCAGTTTTCCCACCTAGCTAAAGTTTGTAATGTAAATCTGCACAACTTACTTGAATCTTTTACCCTTGTTAATTTATTGAGTCCTGTCGCACACTTCTATAGCCTATGGCAAAAGAGACAAACCTAAAGAATGCAGCCATTTGTTTGCACAGGTTAGCTATTAGGAATAATTTGGCATCCCAGCATGAGATCCATAAATGTTGTGTAGCAGCACAGACTTAATGTGATGACCTTCTCCAGGCTGTCCAGCTTCTAGAGAGATTAACTGTGTGATCTGCAATAAATATCTGCAGTAGCTGCCACTGCATGCCAGTAGTGTCTTTTTAATTCTCAGGATCCAGAGACACCTACTGTTTGTTTTTACATAGACATGGTTTTGAGGTATTTCCCATCAGTATCCCCGTCAACAGAATGTGTCGATTTCAGCTGTAAGAAAACTCAAAACGTAATTCTATATCCGGATATGTACGGACCTTGATGTGCTTTATCTGTCTTGAGTTGGCTTCAGAGGTTGGTATGAACAAAGAATATTAGCTACTCTGAAAGCTGATACCTTTCTCTCATATTGCTCCATAGTGCATTTCTATGAACTAGTCTCTGGATCGTGCCTCTGAGCTTCCCAATACAATCTGATCTTTGCACATATGCAATCAATCTCTACATTCTGAAAATATTCAAAAACCATGTGGTATAGACTTTTAAGTAAATAGCACAAGTTATCATCGTATGTCTTGCGTGAAATTGCATACACTTAATAGTACTGTTCAACATGGCTTGGTTTTGTTACTCAGGTTATGGTTGTCACAGATTTGTCTTCGCCACTTGAAATGAAAGAACTTGTTGCTGATGAGTTTTATAAATGCAGCCTTTAAAAAGACTTTGCAAGTGATTGTAATTTTTCTAAATATAGAAATATTGGTGTAAATTGAATGGTGCACAAGCCTGCTGCTATGGATACCTATGTTGCCATGCAGAGATAAGCACACATTGACACTTGAATTATTCAAAATTATTTTTGTCTAATTAATCTCTATATACATATGTGTAAATCCCTACAATAATACAGAAAAGAAAAACAGTCATCCAAAAATGTTCTAATCCTTGAAGCTTCACCATGGATGCTTGCCAGCTTTCTTTCATGGGTTGTCAGGTTGTGATAATTCTTGATAAATGTACTTGGAACATTATTTTGGCGGTTCTTAAAACATTTCAACTCACGACCCATGTGAACTTGTTTTTTTCTCTCATCCAGAGACTCAGGCTAAAAGGCTATGATAAATATAACAAGCACGTTGGTAGTCCTGTCGTGTGTGTAAAAGCACCACAGGTAGGAAGCCCTGGACTGAAATGTATTCAAGAATCATTTATACTGAAGCTTGCACCCACAGGTAGAACGGTTCTCAACAGGTTTCAACAAATGCAGGTTTCAAATAATGCTCACAACAGGTAATAGCATTTGTCCATGTGCTGTGACTATTGCATTTTTATGTTAATCTAAGTTGTTCCTACAACTGTAACCTTCATGTTTAAAAGGCTGATTTAGCTATGCAGCATTCTACTTCAGCAGCAGGCTAAGACCCACAGTGGTCTGTATTTGATGCGTGACCTCAGAGGTGAGGTGACCAATTTGGTCAGTCTAATCTCGTCTTTTACATCAGGACTATCTCCGCTGAATCCTTTTGAGACCCTTGCCAACTACTTTCAATTCCAGAAATCCCAGAGCACAACTTCACCAGAACCTCTTTATCTCCAAGTCCGGGTAGGTGGTCGCTCGGTTTTGGTCCCACCACCACTTCCCCAACATACTAGCTTTGTCCAGCATTTCTCCGGTCCATTACTCCGGACACTCCTTCTGGATCGGAGCCGCAACCTCAGCCTCCCAAAATGGCATCCAAGAATACTTAATCCAAATCATGAGCCGCAGGTCCTTGCAAGCGTACCATTGTTACATCCATTCAGATCTCAAATCTGCTCAATCTCGTTTGAAATAGAAGAAGTTTTGGGGGTCATACCCGGGAGGCACGACAGATTGCCTACGAAGCTTCCCCAAACCAAGGCATTATCAGAAGTCTCAAGCATTCCAGCTCGTATCATTGTTAAAATAAATCATTCAAACGTATCTCGTTGATGGTGTGGTTCTTGCTAGTGAAATGTATAAAATGCATTTCCACGCCTCAACTAAAGACTAAATTGAGACAGATTCAAAGAGTAATGAAAGACTTTCAACTTGCCACTATGCCTTTTTACAACACACCTAAGTTATGACATCTAAAATAATTCTTGCATCTAAATACGATACATAGGAGGAGACAATAGCAGCATGTTGTAGAGTAACCAGGCTATTGCAGTTCATGTGAGCATGTTGTCCAGTTTCCTGCCTTAACCTGATCTCACCTGCAAACAGTGTGCATTTAAATGTATTTGGTGTGCCTGCAGCTCTCAGTCCTCCCCTATTTTACAGATTCTATAAATCTTTGAGGCTTAAGGCTTTGAGTATGTAATGCACTCTTAATAATAAAAGCAGTAATGTAATTTACCTGGGTAATTGCTGGGCTGGGAGAGTTTAACCCTCCCACTATATAATGCTTTGTACATGTTAATTGCAGTATTTACAATATAGGTATCAATGGTTGGGTAGCTATACTCCGACAGGTCAGCGCTACATAGTGCAAAAGCAAAGGACCACCACTGTGTATTTAATAATGCATTAAATAGTGTTAAAGAGAGTATGAGTAATGTGGCAATGCCAACAGTACAAGCTCCTGGCAGCATTATCAACTATAGGCCAGGAGGCTGCATTATTGTGGGGACAGCCCGATAGTCTAAAGAGGATTATATAATAGCACCAAAGGAGATTTGACTAATGCAGAGATATGACAAAGGAGATATGACGAATGCACAACAAGCCACTGGCTGGGTAAAACCCTATGGACCTGTATCCACCAATCACCTTTATTTATTTTTAGCAAGAAGTGCCCAACAGCTGCGTTGGGAGGCCACTAGTCTCTATATGTAACAAGAAAGTTTTTAGCTTTCAGCACCTGGCACTTGAAGTGCTGAAAACACATGCAGACTTTTCTGCGCTGTCAACAGCTCATCCTTCGCACTGTAACACAAGGCAAGTGCCAATGTAAGACGTCGTCCTCAGAGGAAAGTATTCTTTAGCCTAAGGAGGAGAATGACACATAGGCCTGGTCTATGTGGAAGATCTTTCACCAGGGTCAACAGGGATTTGGAGATTATGAGTAATATGCATCAGTAATGAAAATGTACTGTGGTTTGCTTTTTTTTTTTACACTGTGTGCCTTAAGAGAAAGATTTCTCTGTGGCCTAAATATGTATATCTGTAGCTTCAAGAATGGATTCACTCACAAATAATTGATAAATAAAGGCTTCCAGCAGCAGCAGAAACAATGAAGTGTATGCTTTGTTTTTGGTGAGGTATTAACATCTCTTTCATTTGATAAATATGCTTTGTTGCCTCCCTCTGAGGAGAACAAAGAACAGTTAAGTCTGATTAGGATAATACATACAAAGAAAAACGATCCACCATTGCATCTTCTTCATCAGCATCAGCCTATGATATTCACTGTTTTATCATAAAGTTCAGTATAAAATAATGTACTACAGTACCACTTCTTCTCTACTTGTGTCATCTCCGTCTACTTAAGCAAAAGAAATGTCCTTTACTCCAAACACAGCATGTTCCAGGATTATTCCTGAAACTGCATGCTACATCAACAATAACATTTCCTTTCTTCTGTAACTTAACAATAATCTACTGTAAGACAGGAGATTGCTGTTGGGGTGGTGTGCCTTTTATTTAAACATGCAGTAATTGGCATTTAATGGAAACAAAATGTGAACATACCACTTGACATATCACCTTTTAAGCTCAAATGGCAGACTTGTTAGCCCTTTAAACTTCAATTGTTGGATTATTTCTGGCCACTCAGGGGCAGCAGAACAAGTTGTAAACACAACAATAAATTATAATAAATATATATATATATTATTATATTATTAAGATTGTTATGACAAATACTATAGCAACCTGTTGCCCTTTCCCACAAGTAGCAGATACATAACAAAGTTGCATTTGGCAGATGTAAATCCAGTATTCCACTTTTCTTTTATATCTGTTTGGTTTCTACCTTATCTGATGCTAAACAGCTAAATGATCTATTATGTTTACTAGCTAGTCACTAACTTTGTATTTCTGCCATTTCTGTCACTATGAGCGACAAACCTCTCAGTCATATTATCAATTGTTTGCTTGGAATTAGCAGGATGCTCTTTATTTTGCAATTAGATTGTACGAACAAACACACACACACACACACACACACACACACACACACACACGGGCCACACCATATCTGAATAATGATTAATGTAAAAAACAGTAGCCTGTAGACCAGCTGGTATTAAATCACCCAATCACAGTGCAGAACACTGACCAGCAGGCCCATTTATCATCCAATTATGGGCCAGCATGCTTAACACTGACTCATGACTCAGTGCCTGTCAGGAGGAAGGAGATAGCTTACAGGCTGCCACATGTACAGATGTGCATGCCTGTAAATGTGCTTGTAAGTACAGAATGTACACATTCATAATGTATACAAATACACACACTGACACTTATGATACTTGCTACATAAGTGTAAAAGGACTTTTATATATTTTTTTGTATCATGCCTTTTTTTTATCCTGCCTTTCCTTCTCATTAACTTCTCATTTCAACATATCCTGCAGTTTACCAGCACCATCCATCCATACACACACATAGTCTCACACACACGTACACACCAAACTGTTTTAGAATGAGTCTCCTCTCTCACCGTGTGACAGGTAATAGATCAACCAACTCTATGTCCTCCCCCACACACACATTCTCTCTTAAAGCAGAGCATACATACATCAGTTAGACTCCTCCCCGGCGGTGTAGTAGATAAAAGAGAACCAGAGCACCTTGCTTTCTACCTGCAGCACTGGGTCATTAAGTTGCTGCAGACACAGTGTGAAACAGAGACAAAAGGAGAGGGAGGACCGAATGGGAGAAGGAAAGTGCAGTAAGTGAGAGACAGAGTGGAAGAGACAACAAGAAACAGAGTGACAGAGTTCGGTGGGTGGGATGTGACGAAGAGATGAAACATTTCACCCATCATTAGTGAAGTTATGCCGCTCTCTGAAGTTCCCCTAAGGTCTTGATATGGAGGGTCGAGCTAGGGTCGCATCTTTCAAGTCCACCTGGCTGCTGTTTGAATCAGTCAGCAGTGCACCAAGTTTCACTTTCTCTGGCACTGCTGCTGGGAAGCTAAAATAATTAAATCCACTAAGACATTTACAGCTGTGTAACCTTCAATTCACATTGCCTGGAAACATTAGTTCAACTTAACACTTTAAAAGTGGAGTATAGGTATTTTGGAAATCAATTGCTGCCCAAGATGCACTGGCCAATATTTGAAAAAACATTTTAAGGGCGGTGATGGTCTAAATAAAATCGCTTCTGTGCTCTATCTCACAATTTATAGCACTTCTCTAGATTCTCTAATGCTTCATGTGAGCAGGAGGTTGCCTGTTTGCACCCAGAAGGACCAGCTGGACAAATCTGGGAGGGGGAATTGAAAAAGCTGCTACTTGCTACTAGGTGCCCTTGAACAATGCACTTAACCCCCAGCTGCGCCAGTGGAGCTGCTCAGTGACTAACAGATCACCCTCTGGTTGTACTGGGCAGCTTCAAGGTGTGAATATATAACCATGCAAGTGTAGAGCAGGGTGCTCCTGGAAAAGAAGAGAGCGTTCATGCACAGCAAAACCACACTGATTAAATAAAGGTTAAAGTATTTTTAAACACAGAGCATAATACAAATCACAATGTCAACAGTAGTGCTTTCATTCTGCTGTACCAGACATTTACAGAGAGAATAGGTATCCATTTGAATTGCCTTTCAAGGAAATGAATCTGTCGAGACTGGACATTTAATTTGACAAAACAATGGATTTGTTCCATTGAACTGTGCTGTAACGTTGTGGTGATAGATAAAAATCCTATGACTATACTAAACATGTGCATGCAAGATAGGCTTTGTAAACTGCTACAACGCTTTATGATTGAGTCACAGCATTAATGCACAGATTACTGCACAAGTGGTGTAATGTTTTATGGCCTACTAGTGTCTGATGATCTAAAAGATAGTTTCTTTCCTCACATCCATTACGTTTTTTTCCATGTGTGTGTCTGACGTGATAATGCATTTTCTTGTGGTAGTACCAGAGTTTATTTGAACTACTGAACAGAAAGAGGTTTTGAGTGCAGGATAGAGAAAAGCATTCATTTAGGTTTGATTTTAATAAAATATTTGTCTTGAAATAAGAAGTTTATTCCAAATTACTTATTGTTATTGTATTTAGTAGGATTGATATATCCCATATAGATATCAAAATCAATTCATTTGAGTATTTGCACGGTGTAAAATGTCTACACTGTAAAAACCACATTTTAAAAACATACACAAAACATTTATTTTCAGTCTAAAGTAACAGAGATGATAGCATTGCTTACTACATTAGCCATCATCAAGTGTTTTGTGAACAGTTGCACTAGATGCACACATGCTGCCGTTTACGCAACTGTGGCTAGCTGGCTCTCGTAGTGAATTTAACGATCACATCTGAGAAGAATAATGAAAAGAAGACTTGGCACACTGACCTGCACTCTGTGTTTGTTAGCGACACATCTCTGATTAGTCGACTGACCAGGGTGCTGATTCTACTTTATTCAGTGTGCCCCTACCTGCTGGGCAGCTAACACTAGCTAACAGCTGTCTGAAGATATCAGGCTGAGGTCTTGTCAGGAAACACAAACAGCAGGAGCAGATGAATTGCCATGCAGATGTTTCTGCTCTCCTGAAACTGTTAATTAAAGTAGATGATTCTTACTGTTGCTGTGTCGGATCACCTTTATCTTTTGAATGTGTATTACGAAGACTGCAGGTCTACTACCTTACTTATGACGTCCTAAAAAGATATATTTTTATTTTTCCTCTTATTATCCCATAACTGTGACCACAGTGGCTTTAATTAGAAAAAGTTAGTCTGGCTTTAGCTGCAAATAAATTACTTTACTGTATACTCTACAAAAATAAACCTCTGTCAAGCATACGCACAGACACACACATGCACACAATACGTATCGCAATCACACACATTCATATGCATAGTACCTACACATACGCACACTCAATAAGAATGAATGAGAATCAAGATGAGAGTGTAATTGCGACCTAAATCCTGTGATTAGAGGGAGTGAAGCGGAGAGAAGCTGATCAGCTGATTTGGTTGATTAGCCTGACGCTGACGACTTTAATTCACTGCAGAGTCACACAGAGGACATGGCGGCATAAAAGGAGTGTACCATGGTCTCCTTTTATTTGCTGAATAGCCTCTCCCTCAGTCAGCAGTAGCTTGGCAAAAACAGAAAGACTATGTGTTTGTACTGTGTGTGTGTGTGTGTGTGTGTGTGTATTTTAGTGATGTCATCACTGCCTTCTTTTAGAAATAACATAATCAACTAATTGAGAGTGCTTTGTTCACCTTTTCATTGAAAAATAACAGACATTTATAATAAGCACATCTGGCACTCCCACCCACATGCATAAAATCCTTGGTAAGAATCACAAATCCATGCAATGTATTTCACAGCGTCCTAAACATGATAGCAACTAAGCAAAAATGTGTTTTTTGAAACTGATTCTTCTTTCATGATGACCAGAAGCTTATGTCAAGAGCTGCAAAACCTTTTCTTACCGTGAATCCCAGTTTCTAGTTGTTATATTCTGCTGAATTGAACAACAGTTTGACAGAAGGTCAAACTATAAGGCCCAATTCTCAGAGAGGTGGTAAACTATTTTCCTCTGCCTGATGAGTCTCTTGGCTCGGAGTGCTGGTGCTGAGGAGCTGATATGGCTGACAATTTGATGGGAAATTGCCAGGAGCAAGGTTACCCTATATATGGTGTGGTAGACAAGAGACGATGTAGTGCTGAGACTTTGAGCTCTGCCTGACTGCTGCTGTATGGAGTGAATATAGTCTCAATATGATTTGTAAATGTGTATTACATGATCTGCAAGTGGAAAACAAGATTTGGAAGTGGAAAAAAGATTCATAACTAAAAACAAGATTTGAAAATATTTCACTTACAGATGTTTAACCATTCATTTACATTGTTAGGTTACTGTATAGAGTCTGTGGTTGGTAACTGTATGTGATCTAATCGAGATGTGACAAGCTATACTGTCTATTTAGAAAAATCTCTTTCCCACTTTGAAATTAAACACAAATACACCGAAATCCCAGATGTCCCTCTTTTCCACCAGCACTTTAATACAGCATGCATTTACAAATCTGTGGAGCTGCGACCAGCGTTAATATAGTCTCAGCATCCCAAATGCAAAAATAGCCTGATCCGTGCGTTATACAAGACATTTAAGACATGTAAGTGAAGGAAGCTTTTAAAAGTAAAAAAATAAATAAATCTGTAGTAGTAAGTAAAATATTTTCAAATCTTGTTTTTCCAGTTACAAATCATTTAATACACATTTGCAAATCATATTGAAACTATATTTACTTGATACTGCTGCAGCTTTAGGCCAGTCTTGTTCACGAAGAGGGTCCTAATTTAAGAGCAGCACAGATCAAGCAGAGTGACTTTTCCCCAGCAAAGTGGCAGTTTTATTGGGCACTAGTATTTTTTTCTCTTCTCTCTTCAAATTGTTTGAGGTTTTGTGTAACTCAAATGAAGAATGAAACCCAATGTGACTTCAAATTACACACAAATGTTAAGAAACATTATAAAATGTGTTTATCAAAATTCAGTTTAATCAGCATGTAATGAAATCATTTTGTCGAACTTAGTCTAGTTGCACACTTGGTTGGAAAAGCCACTTCTTTAATAATACACGATAAGGTAGAGTAATTAGTTCAGCTGTACTGCTTGGAATGTAAGTGTCAAGTGTGCATTGACTCCATAAACACAAGCCCCACTGCTGTAGAGAAAATGCAAGTTTAAGAGGCTGAGAATTAGGAAATGTTAAGTTTAAGGGAGAGTCTGTAAAAGGGACAAATAATTTTAGATAAAAAACACAGCTGAGGAAGACCGAGTGATCTATGGACTGTAAATAATGGAACTTACACTTAAGTCCAATAGATATTCAAAAGAACGGATGATGCAGAAAACTAAATTTAGTACTGCTATGTAATGCATGCAGCTTGTTTGTCATGAAACAAGAATACGGAAACAACATGAAGCACTGCAGCATTTAATTTACCATGCACAGTCCATCAATTATATATACTAGACCTAAACTGAGACCACAATAAGTTTTGCATGGGTGGTTTTCTATCCACACTTTTTGACTTAGATTGAAATTTGACTACACACAACCACAACCCACACGGGACGGACGGATGTACTCCAGCGAGGAGAGGCAGAGTTCACAGCAGAACTCTGCGTCTTGAGAAAAAAACGTGTGAGCCACCATACTCCCCCCTGCTCTATACTTTAAAGGGTTTGACAACTTTACACTGAATATAGACAATTGTGTGTATTAGTGAATTAAAAAAAATAGATAGATACATATATACACACAACATTACCACGTAGACATTAAATATTATCAATATGTTATTATTTAAAATTGCACATGAACAAATGTAGAAGTGTTAGAGCTGCTGCATTTAAAAAAAAATTCCATTACATGAAACGTTACAACATTAACTGATCAGTAATTCAGCGTCTTTGCTTAGACTATATTACTGGATGACATCCAGCTGACACACATGCCATTTTAAACTGCTCACTGATGAGACAAGAACTGAGTTATGGTCAAGGGACTAATAATTCAAGACATCTTTGTAATCAAGCCAAAACCCATTGTGTTGTGAATACATCTGCTGTTTTTTGCAACTGTACAGCCCTGAAATTGTCTGGTCACCAAATGAGGTCCCTTATCAAATCTTTCATTCACAATCTCTCTTTAGTTGGTCTCTGACACTACAGACATTTGCAAAGAAAAAAGAAGATGAAATATACAAACGTCCAATTGCAGTTTAGGTATAAGAGTGAGTGAAATAAAAACAGCACATATTCTATTTTGCTAAGAGATGTCTTCATTCCCAACCAAGCAGACTACCTAAAAAGATTAATTAAGCAGATTCGGAACTAGATTGAGATTTGATAACCCCATTCGAACCCCATCTCTAAGTAAGAATCATAGATACACATAACTCCCCTTTAAATGCCTTACTGTGACAATGGGGATACTAAAAGTACTTCCAGCTGTTAGTAGGTGGGTTTTCAGTGAGCAGTAAGGCAGGATGTAAACAGTTTTGAGACAGTAAATGGAAATACGTGTGGGTACACACACACACACACACACACACACACACAGACTTTTGTAATTTAATGGTCTAAGATTTTCAGCAGCCCACACTGTTCTTCAGCTCTTGCAGAAAAATTACTTTTTTTTGTTGCAGTGAAAACACAAACACTAAAACACGATAGAACAATGCCCCTATTTGTATGGAGCTAAAACAAATACTTCTGACATTGTAAAGGTCTCATGGGCGCCCAGACCACACGGTACTGCACTCCACTGATTGATTTTCAGCAGTAACATTTCTATAGTCCAGTGGTTGTTATAAAATCAAATTTTGTGCCACAATGAAATGCGCCCACTGCAGAGCCGTGTCTCCGCTTTGTATGCAGCTGACTCTAGAACAGAATAGGATTTTCATTCAAGGGCAAACAGACATTTAATATTAAGTGCATTCAGGGAAAGGCTTTTCCGCAGACACTGAACTGTACAGACCCTTTTACAATTTAATTCAATTAACTCGGAGGGACTTTATCAGCAGTTATTTCAACAAGTGCTGCTACAGTGCTTTAAGGAGTCATCATTACACCTAGGTAAACAGCAGCCCTGTGTGTTCATCTGAATACAAATTCTTAGTAGTCTCAAGGGACTACAGTCTACTCAGTAGGAGGCCATTGGGCAGATATTTTACTTAAAAATATTAAAGTAACAAGGCTGTGTTGACTACTGCAATTAAATCTAGTTGTACACGGCTAATGCAATGTCCGTGTCTTTCTGCTGCAGTTCTTTCAGCTGAAACACTGAATAAAGAGCACTGCGACATCGACAGTACAGGGCCATAGATTACCGGGACGCTGCTATAATGAAGTGGATGTTGGTGAGATTTGTAGCAGATAGTAAACAAGGATAAAGACTCTGCTAAAGTGCAGACTCATCATTTTGTACATGTAAACAAAGTCAGTGTCTATAAAGCCAGCACTGTTGAAGTTAATGTTGTAACAAAAAAGATATGTGCCATAATTCTAAAAATACACAAGCACAGCTGCAGTGCATCACCAACAACACTGTTAAGGTGTAGCCTTATTTTATGTAGCCAGTAAACAATTTGTACATGTGATCTCCTCCAACATCAGAAAAATATATAGAAAAATCACACTTTATCCATGACCTGCTGGTTATGAAAGACAGAGCAGTCGTAAGACAGAAGGAAGACAGCTAGGAAAACAAAAACCACAATCAGCTACAGGAAGTAATCTTCCAGGGCCCCGAGAAGCTGAGTAGGACACTCTGACAAGCATCCAGTTGATGATGAATGGGGCATACGTGCGTTCTTGTGTGTGTGTGTGTGTGTGTAGTGACCTAGTCACAATGGAGTGCTGGCAGGGCAGAGGATAAGGGGGCTAACACAGTGACCAGACTATAAACCTCTCAGCTAAGTGACTATGGGCTTAGCTGGATCACTAGCTGTATGACAGCATTGACTCAGTGGTTTAACCACAGAGAGTCTAACACTAAATTTTTCTACTCAGACATCACAAAGTAATGTCTATCTGAATTAACTGTGACCACTTTCAATATATTGTAGGGCTGCGGACTAAGGATTATTTTCATTATTACTTAATCTACAGATTATTTATCAATCACCCAAGGTGATGTCCTTAAATAAATACTTTTGCCCAAGCAACAGTCCAAATCACAAATATGTCTCCTGTTAAAAACCAACAAACAGCAAAAATGTATATTTAATTAATAAATTAAAATAGTTACAGATTCATTTTCTGACTCGGCTTATAAAGTAATCATTGCAGTGCTAGAATATTGAGTGTTGAATGTAACACAAATATGAACAAGACACTGCAACCAAACCAAAAATAATGTTTCGGTCATTTTTGGCCCAAACATTTCATTCAATATATCAGCTGTGAATAAGTGATTCCATCAGCAAACACAGGCTACCGCCAGCAGCTAGAAACTTAGAAGTAATTTACAATTCTTCTGTGAGCTTTGATTAGCAAGTTTAAAAAAAGTAGTGCAGTCTCCTTTCTGTTAACAAGGAATATCTCTGAAAATGAGTGGTTTCTGTCCTAAAGCAATCTGAACAACACTGTTTAGATACTGCAACAATGTTTACTGGTAAATTTAGTTGGATCAGCCCACACAGTATTAAGAAGATTTTTTCTGGGCCCTGAGAAAAATAAAAAAGGAATCTTCTGAAAAGATGTTTTCCCAGATTACAGGCAACACTGCTTTTTTGTCAGACTAGTTTGAAGTTTTAGGGACTGTGACGCCGTGGCAGATTGAAATTTTCCAGAGACAGATTTTTAGTGAGTTTTCTCAGTTTGCCCTGAATGCAGAAGTCCCTGGTCAACAACAGTTTTTTTTTTGGTGTCACAACACCATGTGATATTCACTCAATCATTTTGACGGATAAAACCTTCAGTCCCCATCTCTCTCTCTCTCTCTCTCTCTCTCTCTCTCTTTCTCTCTCACACACACATGCACACACAATCAGGTTGTGAATGTGAAGTACAACAATAGCCTGGTTTTAAATGTGCATGTATGTGTTTGTCTGAAACTTTTTTGCTGCAACAACTCCACCAGGGTGCTGCTTTACAGTAACCTCCCATCCCACATGGCATTATAAAAAAACCCGCAATAGTTCATTTCTGTTAAACCTTAGATTCTAATGTTTAATTGCTTTGCATATTGCTACTGTTGAGTGAAACTGCTGTAATGCAGAACTTGTTCCCTGTAAGTTAATTATATGAATTTCCATGGTCCCTAACACACTGAAGAAATGCCATAACCCTAGTCTCCAAGAAATCAATACCAAACAATATGTATCATCGGAAAAGTTCAGCAGTATCAATTGGAACATCAGCCCATATCTTTCTCAATTTTCTCAACATAGATTTTATACATGAGAAAAAGTAATTCAGTCACACAGTTAAAATGGATTGCTTCACTTCACATCAACCTCACACATGATAGAATTAGTGAAAAACAATACTAAAAATAAACAGCAAATGTCAAGGAATCCGACAAAACATTTATATAACCTAGAATCATCTGTGGGAAGATGTTTTGTTTTCTCTTCTGCTCTGTTGCACTTGTGAGTGAGTGTGTGTATGCGTGTAAATGGTTCAGTGATATATGAAAGATGAAGATAAAGAAGCTTAGTTGGACGGTAGAGAGAAATGTGGTGGTAGAGTGCGGAGTCGCATGAAGGAAGTAAAAAAAGAATAATTAAAAGGAAGGAGACGGTGACAGAGGTGAGGAACGGAGTGTAATGGGAGGGCATGGTGAGTGATGGAGTGGAGGGATGATGGAAGACAGGTGGGAGTGAGGAGGCATTGCAGGGAACATGGAGGGAGCTATGGAGGAATGATAGAAGGATGGTGGGAGTATAGAGAGAAGGAAGGGGGAGGGGGGGAACAACAGTGGGAAGGATGGAGGAGGAACAGCGTGTCATGCGCTGTTTTATTCTCATCCAGAGGCCAGTGAGAGGAGGCAGATACCTGCTCATTATTCTGTTGTATTATCTAACACTAAAGAGAGAAAATGTGAGCGTTTGTTTGTGCATTTGAAGAGTGTTAGATAAGAGCTTTTGTTGATATAAAACAAACATTTACACTCCTGTTACTCCCTTTACTTTTTCTTCGCCTCTGAACTTCTCTCCTGATTCTTCTTTCCCTCCTCTTTTCTCCTCCCCCATTTCCTTTCATCCCCCTTCTTCTGATGTATTCCAAAACGCTATCATTGTTCACACCTAAACGAAAAAAATCATTCTTAAAAAGATGTCTGAACTCTAGTCGCGATACGTTACATAACCATGCTCTAACAATGCATAGATCTGCACACACACAAACACACACACACACACACACACATATTGTTGATAGAGGATGTAGAGACAAACAGAACTCCCACACATGAAATGCATCAATGCATCACGCTACTACCGCGTGTACAGTTGTGTGTGTGCATGTCGCTGCTGCAGTGCTTGTAGATGTAGTTGTTGTTTCAGAAACAACAACAACATTTACATTCACTGAGCATGTGCTATGTATGTGCGTAAAGAAAAAGAAGGGGGTTACAGATTTCCCTATGTACTCCTCGTACATACCACACATGAAGAAATCAGAGCACTTATCCGAGTACTCTCCTCCTCTCTTCACACGGAGGCAGCTCAGCTTTAGAAGAGGTAATTCTTTTGATTTCACATCATGAATGTGAGGGAAATGGTATATTTTAGGGATGTAAGCACAAGCCTTTTCACGTTTCATCCTAGTTTATTTACAGATATAAATGATGAATCCTACTGAGAAAAATGTTTAAGGGTCTAATCAGGAGCAACAGAAACCAATTATAAAGTAACTCAGCAAGGAGAAAACCAGCATATTCAACAATAACAACTGAAGCAAATGAAATGTACTCTTAGACTCCCGATGCAGATCAATAAATGTCAGGAAGAGTGTGTGTGAGTTTGTGTATTTCATTTAGCAATACATGAACAAGTCAGTGGCAGTGAATGCAAAATTGCACTTTCACACTACTGTGTGTACCCTTATCTGAGTGATTGAAAAAATAGTCAACAGGCACAGACAGAAATACACAAGAGACTCATTCTGTGTGTATTCTGCTGCTAAGGAAAAACACTTTTGAAGCAGGAGTTCTGGCATATTACACACTAAATAAATAAAAAAAGAGCATAAACAAAAAGTTCACACTTCTGGCTGTTTTATTTACTTTGCATGTCTGGAGATAAACCAAAGATCTATATAGCTATCTATTACTTGACTTGTGGCATTCACTGGTTGAGGGGACACGTTTATAAAAAACTGAAAGTAACGTTTAGCGTGGTCTTTCTACATCACTGAAACAGTTTCTCATTTTTTTCTTTTGTAGATATAGCAAAAATGGAAAACCAGGAAATGCCTAAAATACATTTCAGGTGTTTCTGGCAGCATAATAAAATACTATAGAGTTAACATAGGGAGGTCCAACACAGCAATAAGTAAGCAAGTACATTAGTCAATCAATTGGCTGCTTGATAAAATTTTTAAAGCAAAGCTGCCCAAATGTGAGAATTTTGTGTTTTTCTTTGTTTTATATCATTTTTAGACATTTTACAGATTTAACAATTGTTTATTTAAAACAAATTGGTAGATTAATCAGTATTAATCCCTTCACAAAGTTTTTCTTTTGTCTTTCCTAAATTACCATTTCTGCGTTCTGATCACGACACAACAGGTTAATGTAGCCGGATTCAAGGTCTCCTGAATTGTAGGGGAAGTAATTCATTTTTAGTTTCATTTAACATCTAAAATGCTATGAGACATGCATACTGGGCAATCAGCAAGTTCACAAACATTTCAACAGTGTTACATAATATAACTGATAAGAAATATATGTGTACAGTTTTTATTTATCCATGACCAATGCGTCAGACAAATATTTATTTGTACTTTCCAAAACAGCTGGCTTCCAGTTGGCTAACATTAATGCAATTGCTGATATGCAAATAGGTGATTATCAGCACTAATGCAAGTGCTCCCAGGCACATTTCCATTAAAAGAAGCCACTTGAATTCTGATTACTGTTAAAAGAGAGGTGAAAATGGAATTAAATGGTATTTAATTTTCAGATTAGTCTTTAATGATCGGGAATAAACTTTTTGTTCTACAAGATGAGAGCTATACTTTGTCGTAATTTGTTCTGGGTGTCAAGATGTTAAAATGTGAGTTACTGTAGAGACGCAGTTGTATTTCCTTTGACCATCTGTGTTATCTCTATATTACCCTTTTGCAAAGAGGGTAGTTAAATACAGTGCTTGCAAACATCAGAGGATTTTTAGAGATTATAAACATCCGTTTGTGTATATTTTCAAGGTACCTTAGCTGTATCTAATACATTACTTATGTAATACAGCTTCCAAATCATTTATAGTGCTCCTTGTATGTGCCAAAATACCTTCTAATAGCTTGTTTGTTTCTTAGGCGATCTGTGTGATCACAGTGTCTTAAACCCACCATCCCCACATGAAAGCCATCCTACCAGCAATGCTGCCATCTACGCATTTCTAAAAAGGTTTTTGAGGAGGCAGTGAGCAGGGTTAAGGGTGAGCTGTAAGGGAAAAGATAATGGGATAGACATGCCTGTTCCTTTTGATAACCATTTTTAAGCTTTTTTTTTTTTTTACCCATGATTCACAGATTTATTGTGCTTTATGTGTGTGTGTGTGTGTGTGTGTGTGTGTGTGTGAGAGAGAGAGAGAGATTGGCAGTGTGAGTGTGTATATTTCTTCCTAGTTTATTTGCCACGTGTCTGTCCACCTTCAGATCTTGTAACTGTTACAGATGGAGTTGTGAGACACAAACAGACGACTCACTGGAGCGGTAGGTCAAAAACAGACATTTGCACAGAGCGCCTTCAGATTAAGACAAACTGAACAAAATGTTATGGTTTGTACGTTGGTAGCCTAGAAATATCAGAAAAGATAAGAAAAACGTAATGATCCTTCTGTCAGGAACACTCATCATTAAATTAAACATTATAAAGTTTCATGTAGCAGTGTGGGCTCAGACAGCTCTCTGTAAGAATCCAAGCAGCTTGCACATACTGTAATGCACAGGCGACGACTGGCATAATTAACATATAACATATAACGGAACAGGAGGAGACCATGCAGGTGCAGGGACAAACCAGCACAACACGGCGGAGCATTAGTCATGAGAAGAATATAACATTGGCAGCTCACAGCAGAACATCATGTTGAGGTGTCAAACATGATATCAGATTGGTTACATGCAGCTCAAGGGCAGCTCATGCAGTGAACATGACTAAAGTGCCTGCCATAATGCAAGCTTGATTTGTGTGTGGGGAAACTGGGTCGATGCAGCAGCGGAAGTAACAGGATAGAGGAAAGAAAAACAAAAAACAGCCATAAAAATAGAACAGAAACATAAATCTAGCTGGATCAGTAATATGTGTATTGTATTATTTATTAATTCATATTATTAAACAGGTGCAACTGTTAAAAATGTCACTATAAGTGTAATACACATGTGCTGTCAAAGATCAGATTACTATGAAGACCTATGGCACCAAGCTCAGGCTCAATCAATATGGACGAACTCAAGTTTTAATATAGTAACCAAATATCTGATATGTTTTCAAGATAAGGTAACTTTATCTGGCCTCTGCCAATTTCAACTTGTCTTTCATCAAGCAGTTATCATGACACTGTGACGTAGAGAGCACAGTTTTATACAGAAAAAGTAAGTGATTAGATTGCACTGCAACTGCACTACATATGCATGTGTGTGGGTGCCCCAAAACCATCAAGAATTTGTCTCTAAATCCTGTGAGCTTAGGAAATGTGCCTTTGATGTGCTTTGCACGCTGCACCATTGATTCACAAAAATAAAGCAGAGTGTGTATGTGGTGACATCTTTGTAGAGAATGGACAAGAATGTGTCCAGGTGTGGAAAAGCAGTGCCGAGATGTCTCTATAATGCAAGATGAACCCAGCGTACTTTGAAGACGGTGCAGTGCGGGCACCCAGCCCATGCACCTCCCACCTAGCTGGCTGATGCTGGCACCATTTGGACTGTTGCTCGAATAAAAAACACAGCAAGATCAATTTGCTGTCACAGCTAAATAAATAAAAGTTGAAAATGTTGGCCCATAGATAAAGAAGTGGAGTAGCTCAATACAATGCTGTGAAACAGTAAAAGGTCAGGAATTGGAGCAGATACCTGTGGAGTACAGTGACACCTATTGTACACTGGGAGATACATACGCAAACGCAACCACACACACACACACACACACACACACACACAACTACAGCCTTCAGTGACAAACACACACAGAAATGCACACATGCAAATATGCTGTAATACTCACTCAGTGATGCAGCACTGCCAAAAACCCACACACTTAGAGTGTTTAATGCCTGTGAACAACTTTCTAAACTTTCTTTTTATTCATAAATGGAATTTCAAATCACTGCCCTAATTTCTCTTCCCCCTTTCCTTTTCTGGCTCACTCGTGTCTCTTCTCACACTGGCAGTTGAAATGGAGATTGTGTTTTCACAGCAATGCAGAGCAGACCTCCTTAAAATTGGCTCCCTTAATAATTCAGCATTTGAATAAAGATGGAAATCCAAATGCCACTGCATGTGACTGTGTATAAGTGGGAGTGAAAGACAGCTTGTGAAAGAGAGAGAGGAGAAAAGTGGAGAAAAGGCGGGGCAAGGGAGAAGAGAGGGAGCAAGACTTGAGAATTTAAGTGGAGAGGAAAGAAGAGCAAGAGGAAAAGATAAAGGGAACTTAGAGAGGGGTGTAATAGGGTTTGAACAGCCTTTTAATGTTAGCACTTACGGGTGTGTGTCTCAGTAGACTGGATGTACACAGTGTTAGACATCTTCTTCATGACAATCCACCTTTGAGTTGGCTTTAGAAATCTCTGACTTGTCTAATTTTCTTTTTTTTTCATGTACTCTTTTGGACGGGTATATATTTAATATTTAAGAGCGAAACCGTGAGATTTTAGGAAATACGCTTATTTGCTTTCTTGCTGAGAATTTCACATGTGCAATAAATACAACTAGCAGCCAGTTAGCTTAGCCCAAAGACTGGTCCCTACAAGCCCAAAGTTAACACATTAACTGTGGTTAAAGCTTCTGCTGGGTGTTTTGTTACTTTCAAACAGAGCCAGGCTAGCCTGCCACTGGCTTTAGCTTCATATTTATCAAACACACACGAGAGCAATATGTATTTTCACATCTACCTCATGGGGGAAAAAAATTGTATTTTACAAAAAGGTCCTATATTATTTACTCCTTTAAGACACATCAGTATGGACTAATGGTGTTTACTAGCACTCACTGCATTAGTATAATTTATGAACAGAAAGTACATTTTGCAGCTTCAGCATGTTTGTCTTTCATTGCATGTGTCTATGTGTGCCTGTTTCTCTACGAGTGTTCAGACCACGTTTCAAAACTTGCACATCTCGCGTTGAATTTGTGTGTCTGTATGGATACCTGTGTGTAACCGCTTTTTGAGTGTGTATTCAGAGGAGAAAGGGGTGTGTATAAAAAGGGCTTCTTTTCCTGCCAGAGCACAGTAAAACACTTTGTGTAGTGGCGGGATTGCCGGGTTTAACTGAGGCATGCAGCAGTGTAACAGCAGCATTCATGCTGTCAGCCCAGTTCACTATAAGGGAACTGAACTACGGGAAATCAGAAACACACACACTTCCTTACTCCAGAAGAGCTTGTGTTATAACGCTCACACTGACGGCGCTCTAAGCTCAAAGAGTCGTGTGCAGGCTGTGGGTGGGCCGGCTTCCACTGAATTTCAAATGGATTTGACAAACAACAATAGAGTTGATGTGGCATTTTCAAATGTAGGGCAGTCATTTCAACACAAATAAGAAACAAATATAGGGCTGAAAGTAGTACATTTAGATGGTGGTGGTTTCTGTGTGAGGAAGGGGTGATATGAATGAGTGAAGAAAAAGGGGAAAATAGGTGGAAATGGTTATTTAAAGTCTGAGCAATGCTGCATAGATTTATTATGAAACCCTGTAGTGGCATATTTTTCTTCACCTCAGTTCTCACTTCTAACTCGATAAAGGTTTGAGGTGAATACATGTCGACTTCCATTGCAGAACACCATATTGTTATTCTTATGTATAAATTTAACATCCAACAGCTTTAGATTAAGGGCCGACACCTTTAAAACTGTGATGATTTTATTCATTTGCCACGCATCCCGTTAATTAGACCCCAAGTTTCCCAGAGAAAATGTTTATTTTTCCCCCTGTCACCATCCACAGCACATCAAACACTGACAACAGTGAGCCATTGTTTTCCCTCAGAGTGAGAAGTGGTGCCCAACCAAGTGATGAAACCCTGCTCACAGTCTGCTAAGGAATTAGCTTTGGCTTTACAGGATGATTCTGCAGGCACATCATTTACATCCATTGCCAACGCTTAGTGACAATGCAGGAAATACTGTAGAGTGTGCTTATTGAGGCAAAAAGAGAGAGAGAAAAAAAGGTACAGATGGGGTATCTTGTCTTTTTTTCAACAATGACAATAACCTCTCCCTAACCTTACCAAAGTAGTTTTATGTGCCTAATCATCACCCTCCCTGTACCATAGCCATGTGTGGATTTGGAAGAATAAACAATAAATCAGACTCAAAGTCAGAATGTACCGAGGGAGACCACAGCTTTTAAGATTAAGCTTTTATACTTGAGTTGTATGGTCATTTTAGTTGCTCCTGGAAAGGTAGAAATGAATGAATTGATTGATCTGGAACACTTCAAAACTCGATTTTCTCTGCTGTCTAAAATCACAAGATATTTTTATGTGATCTTTTTCTCTCGTAAGTGTCCCATCATGATGGTTAAACAGGGATTTTGTGTGAAAAGACTGAAACAAGTAATTCTCTAATCTTTGAATCTACACCAAAAACAGCATCACTGTCAATCACAACGCCTTCAAGCCAGCACACAAACCACATGCTTTGTGCAGCCATAGATCATGAAACGGAATCAAAGCTGGATTGTTCACAATTATGGCAAAAAAATTGGTTTCCCTGCCCTGCTTTGCACACCTCGTTCATTTTCTAATGAGTATCAACACATTTAATTTGAGAACCAACTTTGAGAAGTGGATAAGCAATTAAAGTTTTAAGTTGGTGTTAAATCCTCAACACTAACTAACTAAACACTAAAGAAATCCATCTAATAAATCTGTTTTCAGTTTTATAATCATGGCTTGAGTAATATGGCTCAAGTTTTGTTGATTTAAATTC